>JAJJWW010019043.1:0-32707 GCA_023531295.1 Papaver armeniacum
GAGAAAGAGGCTCGATAATCAAACCTTGTGTTTGTTTCATTCCATGCTTTCCTTTATTATAGCGTTTGCAACTTCATGTGACATGTGCAATCATTCATGACCAAGATGCAAATTTCATTTAAAATAACCTTTCGGAAAATCATTCACCAAACTATCTCAAAATGAACCAATTCAATTACCTATTAATTCAAAACCGGTAGTCAAAGGAATCCTCACTATCACTCAAAAACAAGAGCATCTAAAAAGATAAGTAGGTAGCTACGATCCTTCAAGAAAAGTCCTTCGCCAAAGAACTCGTCCTTCCCGGGCAAGAGAGACTTTCATCCTTTGAAGTACAACCTTTGCTTCAATTCCTTAGGCAACTTTTCAACCTCTTCTTCTGGCGAGTAACACAAGATCTGGGAAGGGACTCAAAATCACCTATAATTTTACCC
Source organism: Papaver armeniacum (assembly GCA_023531295.1). Classification (NCBI taxonomy): domain Eukaryota; kingdom Viridiplantae; phylum Streptophyta; class Magnoliopsida; order Ranunculales; family Papaveraceae; genus Papaver; species Papaver armeniacum. The sequence continues at coordinate 435 of JAJJWW010019043.1, forward strand.
GAGCTACCGTGGTCAATACACCTTATCCGGGTCACTCTCCACACGTGCAGCGCGTAGCGAGAGATGTTCGATAAGTGTAACACCTCCCGTCACCGCAGTCCAATGCCCGTAATCCCGACAACTCTCAAGCGTAACGCCTCAAGGAGTCACCGTAGCAACAACTTTTACTCCCGCGATCGGGACGAGGAGCCGGAGGGACGAGAGGAGGACCACCATCCATTACCATTTCAGACTTGATGGAGAAGCAGGAAGTTCTTGCTAAGACTCAGCAGATATGGCCGCAACTCGTAAAGAGGTATTTCACCACGAGACCTACGGACTCCGATAAAATGAGCGACATGGATATGAACGGTCCTGTCATGGAGATTCCACCTGGGACCGATCCTCACACGATCTCTCCCTGTGTCAACAAGATTTACTACGAATCGAGGAGACCCGTTGGATTAGGAAGGTGGAAAGCATGTGAACTCTTGCGCCTCTCAAAGAATCAACGTGCGAGAGATGTTTCCGTAATTAATAAAATAGCTCTCGGGACGTACACCCGACTCCTTCACGTCCAGTAAGTCTTAATCGCATCAAAACACTCCGTAAATAATGTTACATTTCAGGAAAGCGACATGATGGCAGAAAAAGATCACGACCGCCCCTACATGTTACCGCACACATCAAGGGTTTGATTCAGAGGGCCCTCGTTGACACGGGGAGCATCTTCAATGTGATTTCTCTCAAGACTCTCAGGACGGCCAAGTTTAGCCCATGCAAGATTGTGCGTCATCCCACCACAATGACGGACTTGAAGGAAACCAGACCAAGACATACTGATGAAGCCTCAACCCATACTCACCAAAAGGGGACGCACTGGCAAGACGTGATTAGAAGGGGAAGACAATATACCGCGCATCGTTAGCAATTAAGCGAGGAGAGACCGACACCCGTCTCTCCGCCCAATGGAATGCTCAAAGCGATTCTCCTCTCTTCGAACATCGACATGTTAGTAGATGCAACCAGCCAGACACTATGCATGTTCTCTCCATGGATGGATATAGCAGCTACAACCAGATAAGGATGTACGAGCGTGACGCAAGGGCATATATCTCACCAAAAGGCGATACAACCTTTTATCCGAAGGGCCTCCCATGCACAAGGGGAAAACCACCGAGATACAATATCCTCGCGTGTCCGCCAACTCCAACTCGGTGCCACATGTACGACTCCCGCGCATAATGATGCAACAACGTTCGAGATATTCCATACCAGGCTCTCGAGCAAAAACCACTACGAACAAAACCATGTAAACCACGCTTGGGGACCGAGGCTCGCATGAAGTTCCTTCACCGTCAATCAAGGACTTCTTCAACACGAGAAAGATGGTTCCGTCAAGAATCATGGAATTCGCATGGGTAATCAATCAAGAGGAAGCCACTTAACGCTCCCTCGCGTAAGCCGCTTCAATGGTCTATTCAAGAGCCGCCGCAACGGCTCTCTCCGAGACCCACGTTCGCAGAATCCTTCTTCAACACTCTCTCCAGGACCCACCTCAACGGCGCCGCACGAAACCACTTTAACATCCTCTCGAGACGTTTCAACACTCAAGCCGCATCAATAATCACACCCGGTCAAGTTATCTTTGATGTACTCATTGCTCAACACATCGTCTCATCCATCCTTCATGAGGACCTTGAGCATGAAAAACCCCAAGTCGATAGGAGGAAGGTTATCGTGGAACGGATGTTTTCATATAGTTGAAAGGACGCGTGAACAATTCATCATCGATGTTAGGGCATATCTTTGAAGCCATCAACACTTCCGACTTGGCTTTTGACATTATCTCCAAGACATCTCAACAGGATTCTTTCTACCGCAATGAAATAAAGACGTGAGTTAGAACTTGTATGAAAGCATATGAGAAGTGTGTCGCCACACACGCAAGACACAACTCACACAATGGCGCGATCCAAACATCATTCAAGTCTCGTACGGTACAAGCCTCAAGTCTGGTATTGCTCAAGTCAAAAGGCCGGTGTTGCCCAAGTCAAAGGCTGGTGTTAATCACGACATAAGGCCGGTATAATAGGCGCTTCCACCACAGGTTTCGATCGAAGCACATACATGGCCGACGTTTGAAGCATGTACACAAAGAGGACCCACTTTCAACGAAGCGTACACAACAAGCCCACGTTCGATCAAGCAGCGCAAGAACCCCACGCAAACGGCGCGATCGGTCGATTAGGCACATCCCCACGATTGAACGTAAAGCGGTAGCAATAGCCCTCGACCAAGCAGATCATAGCAAGGTCGATCAAGCGTGCAAGACCAAACATCATGCTAGGGGAACACTTTTTCTCGACGTCTCTTGAGCGTGACATGCTCGAAGGACGGACGCACCCGTCTCTCTGGTAACATCTAACATTGTCTCATAAGTTTTATCTTTAATTGTCACCATCTCATGCCTACCACACAATAGTGTAACCATTGTGTGCTAGGCGAGGACTTAATGTTGATGGTGGATTTTCGTTCAAGGTTGAGTTTGTAAAAAACGAGAAAAATCATCTTTTGACATCTTGTAAAAGATAAAGCCATTTATAAGTGTTGGATACTCCCTCACTTAATTGACCTTGTATTTCCCGTACTCATTATAGGTGTGGCATGATGGTAGGGTGTTACTCTTATAGAGTAACACGAACCTCCAAGCACTATAATGAATCATTATCGATGTGGCATGACCGAGTGTTACTCATACGGAGTAACACGAACCTCAAGCACTATAATGAAACCATGTACGAAATACCCGTGCTGTGCCGATTCTCGGTGTGTTATACTAGCCCGAGAGTCCCTCTCGGTGTGTTATACTAGCCCGATTGAGGCCCTCTCGGTGTGTTATACTAGCCCGATTGAGCCCTCTCGAGTGTGTTATACTAGCCCGATTGAGCATAGGACTTGATTGTATCGATCTCCAGGATATGATCGATCGCAGTCATCCAACTCCACAAGCATGATTGGATGACCACCAATTCCATCACCCTAAGCATGGTATGGAATACCCACGGCCTTAGCTAGCCAGATATGATCTGATCGCAGTCATCCAACTCCACAAGCATGATTGGATGACCACAGATCAATTCCATCACCCAAGCGGTGTATGGAATACACACGGCCAACTCAAGATGGTCGACCATTGGCCTTTGCTTGCCAAGAAACCGTCCATACCAAGCATTATGGGCGGAAAACCCTAAATTAGGGTTTGCGGCATATTACATGTGCCGCAAATTTGTCCTCAACCATCCATCTTCGCAGGCATAGATGGAGGGTGTAGATGCAGACTCAAAGGGCAGGAGCATGTCGACACAATCACCATGTGACCGCCTACACACTTGACCAATCGGTCAAAACCAACCATGGTTGATTACAACACATTCGTCGCTTCTCGAAATAGCATGGTCGCGCGCTTTGAAAGCCAAAATTAAGGTTCAAGCCATCACGCGCGTCCATCTTCTCCGCACGAATGGAGGGTCACGCATTAGATTAAGCGGTCCCGGGTCATACCAAAGATGACCACCGTGGGCCCATCTACCTCTTCATGCGGTCTACCAAGGCATATCACGCCCGGACAATCCAAATGCCCGCTCAAACATGCGTGGATACACTTCCCAAATTGCAAATCGATCTCGACCACTCAACTTCACCGGACGAATTGGGTGGCTTAGATAACGTTTTTCATGGGACGGTGAGACATGGGCGTGAACATCAGCCTACCATCTTCACGCCAAACCAACCTTAATAGGACCGACCAAGCTAGGTCGTCTTGGAAAACGCGCCGGGAAAAGAGTATGGGCGCTTCTTGTGTATCAAACTCTTATCGCAAAATCGATCTCGACCACTCCTCTTGCTTTGGTCAAATTGAGTGGCCGATCGCGCTTTCAAGTGAGGGAACGGAATACAGGCACCTACACCATCATGCCGTCTACACGCATGTATGGCCTGGGCCCTATCCAAAATCCTTCCCATACTTGGTTTAACCAAGTGAAGAGTGATGCTTGCGCACCTCTTCAAAAAACCTAATATTCATTAACGGTCGCAGATGAGTGTTTCAAAGCTCATCTCATCCATCCAACTTCACCAAACTTGGTTATACAACCCCGGTCGGGGAGTCGATTGGTCGGCAAGGCGTCATTACCCATCGCCTTACCACACCACAATGCGGTACTCGCATAAAATACACACGATACTTCACAAGTATCGACTTTCGAATAACGTTTATTCAATTCAAAGATTACATGCTATCTTTCGTGGATCCACGATCCACATTCCGGACATCAATCATGTCACAACCGGGGGATACATCGGGTATTGGTCTCGCGGTTTACTGAGCGTGCAAGATGCAGTAACGCGCCATCACAGAACGTGTTAGGAAGTCATGGGCGGTTAGAGATGAACAGGAGAAGTGGGCAAGACCGGTCGTATCACCGACACAACTCCACTACTCCATCATTCCACTACCTCCACTTCCCACGAAACGGAATGAGGCTCAATGACTTGTATAAATAGGTTATCCGCCTCTATTTCAAACAAGGAATAACGGAGAACAACACAAGTTCGATTTACGAGAAACCAAGTGTTAATACAAAACCGTATTCAAACACTCAGAGCCTGCTTGCATCAACCGTAGTTTGCTCATCTTTCCACAAGTCATAAGCAAGCCAACACCTTCACAATCTCAACACCTTCTTCGCCTCCTAAGATCAACCCCATCTCCTTCACTTTGTGACCGAAACAAGTCCTGAACGGTCATTTCTTGGTTTAAAGGACTTGCACAGATTGATCTCTCGAATCTACAAGCACTCACCGCTGCAAAGTGCATTTGTTGAAGGTTTAGATTCATTCCTCATCCACACCCCAAATTACCAAATTCAGAGAGTAGTTTTCACCCATCAACACTTATTTATTTTTGTTAAAACCAATATCACATTGAATTTCATCTTAATTATTTCTTATCATCATAAGAATTTATGGTGTTGTTTTGTCATAGCTCAGCAATAAATTATTTGATGTGATTTCTGCTTGCAAGAGATTGTTGTAGAACTTTCATCATGTTTCTTCCCATCTTTATCAGTTCCCATAATGCTTAATTATTTTTTCATAAGTCAACAATTGTGCAACTTCATTTTCTTATGAATACTCAAGACATCTTGTCATTCATTAAATTGCGATAACCCATCTTTTCGATCAAATTTTTGCAAGTTTTGAGTGATTTCGCCGTCTAACTATTGGTATGAATTGTCTAAACTTGTGTAATCCGTTGATCGATGTTCACAATGAAGCAAAGTGTGAGATTGAAGGGTGCTTTGAAGAATTTAATATTCTACATTATTTAGAAAATAATTATTTGATAATAAATTTCTCTATACGTTAATAATATATTAATTATTAATTATTAATTTATCGCTTAATTAATATTTCACTTAATTAATAAATTCTGGTGGTCCCAACAACATTAATTTATGGAGTTTCTACTGTAGATGTTTTACTATTTCGGTTTGGGATATCATCTTGAGTATCAAAGAATATATTTGAACAATTAATAACTAAGATTTCAGCACATGGTCAAATTACTCATTATGTCGACATCTTGAACTTTCCAATTTTGCAAACCCAATTTCCAAATCACACAAACTCTAAACTGTACGTGACTTACAAAATATGGTTTTGCCTATTGGAACCGGTTCTACCTTGACTCCCAACATAGATTAGGATCGGTTTTATGTTGACTCCCAATATAGGTAGGGATCGGTTCTACCTTGAATTCCAACATAAGTTAGGATCGGTTCTACGTTGATTCCCTATATAGTTTAGGATCAGTCAAACCTTATGGTCTTCAATGAAAACCGGACCTTTAATCCATATTATTCTGGCATGAAATCAAACCCATGTTCACTACACAATCTAGTAACGAGTTACAAATATTATGTTGATATCGCAATTACTGAGTTCAGAAGATAAGCATTATACTTCGTAATTCAAAATACCAATATAAAGCATTCATAATCATGTTGATATATTATTCTCGACACTTTGATCACAATAAGATGATCAAGTCTATAATACTAGATTTTCATGTATATAACTTTGCATGTTATTTTTTCAATCATAAACGACTTTAAATCTTACGCTATGAAAACTGAAACAGGTCAAGTCATAAAAACTAACATCAAGTGGAAGGATGATGTCATCGTTGATGTCGACACATCTTTGGAATATTCTGTGTCTTCGTAGTAATACTTGTATGTCTCAACATTTTTAGACTTCCTAGTCTAACCTTATGAAGTTGGCTCTAGTAATCTAATCAAGCGACTTATGAGTTTCGATACTAAAATATGACAATCAACCTTAATATACCAACACTTGGTGGGTTCAAGGGGCATCAGACAAGGTGACCCATATCATCCTATATATTTTATATATGTGCAGTAAATCTTATCAACAAATATGGGTAATATGGAAGCCAAAAATATGGTAGGAGGACCTGATATCTCAAAAAGCTCCGCCGACTGATATTACATCTTATGTATGCATTTCGCGATTTAAGGCCATCTCAGAAAATAATAATCATCGACTGAGAATTCTCCATTCCTATGGCTCCTTAGCAGGACGAATCATTAATACTGCAAAATCCATAATCATTCATCACCCAAGGCGACAACCACATAATATAGACTTTCTACACCAATTCTTCAATATGCCAACCACATCAACCCCTCCTACATATTTGGGAGTGCAATTCAAACATGGTAGAACTTCTCGTCATATATTCAAGCAATTACTTCAAAGGTTGGCATGTAAAGCTCGAGGACACAACTCTTCCCCACCCATGTGCACAAGCAAATTGATACGATATCCAGAATTTTTTTCTGGGGCCACGATTCCTCTGTTAAAATCTACACCCTTTGGGATGGAACACGCTAAACAAACCGATAACAAAAGGGGGACACAACATTAGAAAGAGTAGCCATCGTAAAAAGTCATTACTCATGAAAATAATATGGAACATCCATGAAATTCCTCACTCCATATGCACCGTAATCTACAACGAGAAATATCTCAATCATCAACCTATATTACAAGGTACATGAATATCGCACCTTGTTCCGCCAGCCCACAATGGAAACAAATGACATCCCTCATACCTTCATTCAAACAACATATATTTCATCGCATAGGAAACAATTTAGACACACCTATCCAAGCTAATTGGATACCTTATTCTCAAAACCTTGATCCTACACAAGGCCACCTTATCCAAGTAGTCGACATCATTGACCCTATTTCTCATAATCGGAGACATGATCAGCTATACAACCTTCCCCTAACGCGATCCAACATATTATAAATATCGACATCCCCCTTGACAACCCAATATATATAATTATTTGGCCACACTCAAAATCAGGAAAATACACCACCGCCTCAGGATACAACTGTCTAATCCAACAAGATAACCGCTCACACCTAAAACCCCTTCCAACCACCAAATTTTTGTGGACTATCAACGAAGAAGTACCAACCTTCTCTCTGTTACACCACATCAACCTCGCTAACTCCAACCTTTGCCCACGCTGCAATGCAGAGCCGAAATCAGCTGAACACATGCTTATTCACTGCCAAGTGGCAATAGATACTTGGATCATCCTATCCAACCGCATAGCAACAAACCAACTCACCAGTAATAACAAACCAATTACCTTAACTCCTCAAACAACCATATCGCAAATATTACAAGGTCCTGCCCATATTTCTTCCATTACATCTTTCTGTTTTCTCCTTTGGTCCCTTTGGACAAAAAGAAACGAACTTGTTTTTAGACAGACCGACTCACCTCCTGAAGATATTCTAGCGAGAGCTTTAAAATACCAACAAGAATTTGAATGGGCAAAATCGATAACCCCACCAGTTCTCCCTATGGAACCGCTATTTAGAATTTCTACAAGCAACGTAGAACAACAACAACAATATTCGTAGAATGGTTCAGACCAGAATCGGATTGGACAAAAAAATACTAATGGAGCTGCCAGGGGCCAACCAGGAATGACAGGAGCAGGTTTCATTCGCAGGGATTCGAATGCGCAAACAATAATGGCTATTGCACAACCTTTAGAAATAATAGGCTCTCACCACAGAGACGTGGGAAACTGTGATAGCAACTTGCACGACGATATAAAGACAACTGACTAAAGTGCTGTTTGAAACAGACTCAGAGAATCTCATGCGCTTCATAAAGACCCCAACTGAAGCTCCTAGGTATATCTCAGAAATGATTGCAAAAATAAAACAGAGAATGCGCCAAATTCCTTTATGTGATGTTCAAAACAATTATCGAGAAGGAAACCAAGCCAACGGTCCAAATAACTATGCTAATGGACGGAAGCCAAGCAACAAATTATTCGACCACAATATCGACCTTGTAATCCCACCTTTCATTAATCGAATTCTCTTAAGTGATTATGTGGGTGTCAAATTCCTTGTGTAATAACAATTTAATCTCTTTTATCGATGATGACGACCAAAGGGAGGAGTCCCTAAGGGACGAAAAAGTGCGTCTCATCACCACATTTTTATGCGTAAAAACAAGAAAAAAAAACGAATTTCTCCGGAATTTGAGAAATTTTTGAGACGATTGATAAAATTGACGATAAAAATCCTTCATTTACGATCAAACAAAAATGTTTTTAGTTCAAAGTTCTTTAGAAAAATCAATATCTCGATCGAATGATTCGGACTTGCTTTTATGAAAAACGGTGTTCTTCAACCGTTAAGAAGATGCATCTCGGGTCGAATTCGACCCATGTCCAACTTTTGATGTTGATAAAACCCATTCTGTAATTATTAAACGACGAGATATGGAATAAAAGTTTCTAGAAAAGGGATTTGTAGATGTGACTGTAATGTATTAATTGGGTTATATTAATGTTTGCAAGCTGTTTGGTGTTTATTTTAAGACAAACAAATAGAAATCATAGGCTTTTAGAGAGGAATTAAGTTGTTATGAAGTTGAGGATTAGTTGATTACTGCCATATTTGATGTTCAGTGATGATAAGAGGAGAGATTCAGTTTTGTTGTTGTTGATCTGAGAGAACATGTGACTGATATAGTGAATAATTAGAATGAATAGGTTTGAATAGAATTTGATAATCGCATGCATGGTGAAGGAGAAACGGTGTGTTAAAAATCATCTTAATGATCTCTGCTAACACTAGGTCTTGCACACAAGGTGTTTGCAAAAATGCATGGTTGTAAGAAGATTTGAATGGGTTTTGGCTGGAAATTGATTGGGTGCTGGAAAGTATTTGTCATGTGCTCTATGGAGTGAATGAGTCTGTTTTTCAATGTCACTGCAAAAAAATCCTAGCAAAAGCCACTAAAATCCCGCAACTGCTCCAAGAAAGCCCGTGATTAATAGGGTTATATTAGAGTTAAGATATTAACTCGCCCTGTTCGTCGGCCTCCCACCGCATGCGGTCATCTAGTAATGTTCATGTTTCAAAATAACTAAAATATAAATAATGAGTGATTAATAGGAACGATGAATTAGTGAATTAAGGATTGCGAGGTAGACACGGCTTGTCATCGCTAAGGTGGAAATCTTAACTCTTGTTTTACAAATTTATATATTGTAAAACATACAAATGTTTATTTATTTATATAGGATATATGTGTGCTCCATATGCATCTAACGTAGAGTAGCTTCTTTTGCATTTTGGGTTAAGATTTCATATTTTAAAAATGAAGTACTACTTGTATTGTTTACGATAATTCCCATGACAGTAGTATTATTTCCCGAACCTCGAAAATCCGTTCTACTGTGGTAAATTTTCTGTTGTTAAAAGACACAGCATTGCTCGCCGTAGCCAAAATTTCAATCGCGCAGACATAATGTCGCCAATGACTAACTTTACAGCAACTGCTTCCTTCATAACAAATTTTTCCTTCGTGGATATAAATTTCGCATTCCAAATCAGATTGGTACATAGAAAACGAATCTTACATTATTCCCAACTGGGGTTCTTTGTCAGATCTCAATGACATACTCCTATATTTTAAGTTCAAATTTCGAAAAATTGCACATGATTACAGCCAGGATCAGTAGATTTTCGAATTTCGGAAACAACAACGCGCGGGAAAACATTTGGTGGGCAGTTTCGTATTTTGAACTGAAATTCATGACTTTAGGTCCAAAACCAAAACAATTCCACGATCCGAGAAACACATTCATCTAAACCGTTCATAAAAAATTTTATTCAACGGTAGTAGATCTCGATCCGTATCACTCTTTTTGATTGGCTTAGGTATCTCCAGGAGTCATATAAATAGGCACCGAAGGAAATCCTAGCTTCAGAACTTATCGTTTCATCGAAGTGCAATCTCCTTCTTCTCTCTCGAAAAATCTTTCCCCTCTTCAATTTTTTTTTCTTTTCAGAGTTTCTGTAAAATTTGTTAGCGATGGCCGGTAGAGGAAAATCAATTGGTTCTGGTGCAGCTAAGAAAGCAACATCTCGAAGTAGTAAAGCCGGTCTTCAATTTCCGGTTGGAAGAATCGCTAGGTTTTTGAAAGCAGGCAAGTATGCTGAACGTGTCGGTGCCGGTGCTCCTGTTTATCTCGCCGCTGTTCTTGAATACCTTGCTGCTGAGGTAAAGAGATTTCTTAATTAGGGTTTCGATTTGTTTTTTTTTTCTTTAGGTTTTTGTTATTTTTAGGGATTTGGTTTCTAACTTTTTTGCTTTTGATTTTGAAATTAGGTTTTGGAATTGGCCGGAAACGCTGCAAGAGATAACAAGAAGACAAGAATTGTTCCAAGGCATATTCAATTAGCAGTTAGAAACGATGAAGAGTTGAGCAAGTTGCTTGGTGCTGTTACAATCGCTAATGGTGGAGTTATGCCTAATATTCACAACCTGTTGTTGCCAAAGAAGACTGGTACCTCTAAGTCGGTTGCCGCTGATGAAGACTAGTTTCGTTAATTCTTTTGGTGTTCCTTGTTCTATCTTCTTCTCTATACTCTTTCATCTTCCTATTGTAGTCAGTTTGCAGATTTAGGGTTTCGTTTTTGCCTTTTAGTTTCATCTTCTGTTCTTTTGACTCGATGTAGATTTCTGGATCTATCTTTTAATGTGAATTAAGAAAAGTTTGTTTCTATATTTTCTCTTTTCAATTTCTTATGCTGTATGTATGAATTTCTGTTTGCAAATCTGCATCTGGAAACCCTTAATTTAACACAAACTTCAATTTACAGTTGAAAATTACTGGGTAAATTGCTTGAGCCTTATTGGATAGTGTATGGAAAACAGATATTCGTTTTGAAGACAACTCATGTAATTGTATTAATTTCATTCATTTCTGACCTGAAGAACAATATGAAGATGTGAAGATGTGAAAACTGAGAAACCTCATTGTAGCAGCTTTTCAGGTTTCATTCCTTCTGTTGACCCTTTAAATTCCTTGAGTTTTTAGTCTGTTTGATCATGCTCATTGGAAAACTACTTGAAATTGTATTATATAAGATGAAAGATGCATCATTCGATTTTTCTGTAATCTGAGTCCTGTAGTTTGTATGCCATTCCTTACTAGTTAGTTGCTTTGTTTTGTTACCAAAATTGCTTCATTTCTCTAAGTTGAATGGCTAATCATTAACTTTGGTTGATTATGTTTAGTAACTCCTTGTTTAGTGGTAAATATATATGGGTATTTCGCAGGATATCTTCGAGTACAAAGGGCATTTGGATGGTTAGAAATTCTGTGATTGTTTTCTTGTATGATAGTAGACGGTTGTGCGAAACAAATAACAGAAATGGTTCAGGAAAATTATGTCTATGTAAGTACCGATGATTGGGCTTGAACATTTATTTCGTCTAAGACTTCAGCTTTCAAGGAGTATGTGCAGGTATCAACCGATGAGACCTGTTCTGAATTTTTGGAAAGGGTTATTTTAGTTATAAGAATATAATGAAGCATTGAAGCTTGGGTCTCAAATATGGATTATACGGGAGTTCAAGGAACTCAGGCATTTGCACTGAAATCATCTTTGCCAGGTATGAAAAGCGCATTTAGTGATTTTCGGGTACAAAATTGATGCACAAGTGCAAAATACTAGTGTTTTTTTATGCTGGCAGGTTGCCAATCTATCATGCATTTTGTTCTATAGGAGTATTCAAATGCTTTGGATGCTGTTAAAGCAGAAGGGCACAATGAACGTTACATCAGCATTCTTAGATTTCAGAAGAGCTTGAGGTATCTGTTTAGTGGAATTCAATTTGTACATTTAGTCGAATATAACACTTTGAAGATAACTCATGTAATTGAATTCATTTATTTCTGACCTGAAGAACAGTATGAAACAGAGAAACCTGATTGTAGCCTCTTGACCTAAAATGCTTTTCAGGTTTTATTCCTGCACTAGTTCCCCTTTCTAACTTCTGTTGATCCTTTTAATTCCTTGAGTTTTTAGTCTGTTTGATCATACTTATTGGGAGAACTACTTGAAATTGTATTATATAAACAAAGAAAGATGCATCCTTCAATTTTTCTGTAACTTGAGTCTTGTAGTTTGTATGCCATTCCTTACTAGTTAGTTGCTTTGTTTTCTTACCAAAATTGCTTCAGTTCTCTAAGTTGAATGACTAAACATTAGCTTTGGTTGATTATGTTTAGTAACTATTTGTTTAGTGGTAAATATATATGGGGATTTCGCAGGATATCTTTGAGTACAAAGGGCATTTGGATGGTTAGAAATTCTGTGATTGTTTTCTTGTATGATGGCAGACGGTTGTGCGGAAACAAATAACAGAAATGGTTCAGGAACATTATGTGTATTGGGCTGAACATTTACTTCGTCAAAGACTTCAGCTTTCAAGGAGTATGTGCAGGTATCAACTGATGAGACCTGTTCTGAATTTTTGGTAAGGGTTATTTTAGTTATAAGAATATAATGAAGCATTGAAGCTTGGGTCTCAAATATGGATTATACGGGAGTTCAAGGAACCCGGAGGCATTTGCACTGAAATCATCTTTGCCTGGTATGAAAAGCGCATTTAGTGATTTTCCCGTACAAAATTGATGCACAGGTGCAAAATAGTAGTTTTAATCTATCATGCATTTTGTTCCATAGGAGTATTCAAATGCTTTGGATGCTTTTAAAGTAGAAGGGCACAATGAACGTTACATCAGCATTCTTAGATTTCAGAAGAGCTTGAGGTATCTGTGTAGTGGATGGAGTTCAATATAACTTACTCATTTTGGCATGTTTTTTTGTTGTTGTTTTCTTCCGTCTCAAATCAGTCTGGGTTAGATTACACTCTGTAAATGGAGTTTCAAGCCTATATCTAAATGCAAATGGATCTTACTTGCTTGCTGAGTATTAATACTGATGTTTTGTTGATGCCTTACACATACTTGGTTTCCAAATACAAGCACCATTTTACCTCTTATGTAGCTGTAATAAGTTGATACCAGAGTTGTCCTAGCGTAGCATGACACCAGTAGTAAGTACAGTGTGCTTCCCTTCCTAAATTTTCTATTTGTTGTGGAATCATTTTAGGTCTCTTCATTTGGAACATCAAAGGGAATAGTGAACTTCTGTTTCCTACCACAAATGAAATAGAGAAGATCTTTGAAGATCTTTGATTGGACGGTCTACACAGTGAAGGGTTCAGCTAATGTATTTGCTCTATTAGGCGGTGATCAGACTAATGAGATGAGGCATAGTGTTTAATGGAATAGAAAGAGGAATCTGATTTTCCATCTCTCTTAAATTGCTTCTCTATGCAGAAATGGTTGAGGACACAGACTTGTTAATCAGAAGGGCTGAGAGATGCTTGGAAACAGGAGCCAACATGATCATGATGGAACATTGTCAAACAAGCTTACCTGATGTTATCTTTGTAATTTATTAGAATATTTGGCATGAAAGAAATTCTCTTGTTTTCAGTAGTATATCCAAAAGTTTTGAGGATAAAATTGTGTTGCAATGCTCCCCGGACGACATTTTCAAGCAGGAGGTGTTGATGGCTTCATGCCGAGACTTCCAACCTCTTGTGCATACTGCAGGAGACCATCCTTTTTTGCATCAGCCTCTGCTGAATTTTTAGCAGAATGATACTGTCAAACTAGGCTAACAACTGCTGGCTACGGCCTACGGTTATTACTAAGAAAACAAGAACCCAAGCCCAGTCCTTCAGTTTCAACGTGTAAAGACATAAGTAACCTTATAATTTACTCATATTTACGAAAAAATCTCTCCTTAAACCCTAATTCTCTTGTTCGTCTCTCCTTCATCACTCGTTTGTCGAAAAATTGCAAAATCCTAAATTTGCTTCCTGTTTTCATCTTGCAGACCTCCCATCTCGAATCATCACATCATAAGGTAAACTTCGAAATTACCTAATGTTGCCTCTGCTATTCTTCTAGCAATATTGCTATAGTTTTATTTTCTTCTCTTTTATCTACACCGTTTCTTTCTTCTTTCTATGCCTTCCTCCTGTAACTCGTAGATTAAAAAGAAAAAACAAATCAAGTTTTTAGCTTCTGGTACTGTTTTAATTAGGGTTTGACTGATTTATATGATTGCGTTGGGATTTTGTATGCAGTAGCCATGAAAATGTTAGGTTTATGTTTCTAAGATAAAAAGTATCAGTTTTTACAAGATTGGGGGTGGATATACGTCTTTAGTTATCAGGCACTTAAAACTCCTAAATTTAGGTTATAGTATTTTGATGATCATTTCGCCCGGCCCTGTGTTCAGAAAGAGCTTGCTAGTTATAATACACTCGCACAACTGCTAATTTGAATTCCACATATAGCGTGTGTCCTCAATTATCTATTTACTTGTCAGTTGAAAAATGTTCTAAACTCTTTACAGATAGACTTGTTAATTGATTGAAATGGGCACTTTGAAAAGAAAACATTCAAAGTCACACAAGGAAATAGTTGAGGACGATGATTTTAGCGATGACTTGAGTGAAGTATCTGAGCCTGAGCAATCTGAACCAGAATCTGAATCAGAATCAGAAGATGAGGAGGGAGTTATAAAATTAGCTGTACCTTCAAAAACGTTTATATTCAACAGAGAAGGTTTGCAAGAGCAACTCGAGGATATTAGCTGGCCGGAAAATGTAGACTGGATCCACAACCTCACCATCGATATTGATCAAGATGAGGAGGTGGATGTTAATGATGATTTAGCACGTGAAATATCTTTCTATAACCAGGCATTGGAGGGAACACGACAAGCTTTTGAGAAGCTTCAAAAAAGAAATCTTCCATTCCTCAGGCCTGCCGATTATTATGCAGAGATGGTCAAAACAGATTCCCACATGGTGAAGGTGAAGGGTAGGCTCTTGGAGGAGAAGAAACGGATTGAGGAAGCTGATGAGAGAAGAAAAGCAAGAGATGCTAAGAAAATATCGAAAGAAGTACAGGCAGAAAAGCTTAAAGAGAGAGCCAAGCAAAAGAAGGACGATTTTGAATCGGTTAAAAAGTGGCGAAAACAAAGGCAGCAAAGTGGATTTGAGAAGGGAGGCGATGATGAAGATATGGGTCTTTCATTTGAAGATGGGAAAACATTTGACAGAAATAAAAAGAAGAGACCTGGGGTTCGTCCAGGAGATAGGTCAGGTGGGTTGGGAAACAAAGGCAACTTTAAAGGGAAGAAAGGTGGTGATAATAAAAAGAAAAGCAGCAAGGAGCGCAGGGATTCAAAGTTTGGGTTTGGAGGGAAGAAAGGGATGAAGAAACAAAATACTGCTGATTCTACAAATGATTTTGGTGGATTCAATAAAGGTGATTCTTCAGGAAACAAGAGGAGGAGGAAGTTTTAAATGAGCATTGTTCGTTCCAATGCCATCCTGCAGCAGTTGAGTTCTTGAAACTTGAAACTATTGCACTTCTTTTATTGATAGTTCCGGGTTACTTGTTAAATTTTCAGTTTTTAGTGACCTGTTTTTGTTAGGTAATCCTATAGCTGTTTTGTATTTGGTTATCAACAATGGTTTACTCATGGTTATACAACAATTATGACTGGTATCATCAACCGACTTTGCCAAAATTTTCATTTTAACATTGTACCTGTGAGATCTCAAACGAGAGCCAATTTGATTTGATTTGATTTACTGAGTTCTGAACTTTAGATATCTCTCTTTCCCTGTTAGTTCTTCTGATTATTATTTTTATTTTGCTCTTTTCTGATTGATCTATGTATTTTTATTTTATACTCATTTTCAGCAATCTACATTCATTTGTCAGATTATATTTTTATCTCTGTCTATAATGTGGTCAGTTCCTTTGCTACTGTAGTCATTTTAAGGATTTGATGGATTCTGTTGACTAAGGGAAAGAAATACCAGTAGGGAATTGGGGCAAAGGGGATTTGGTATTATCATAATTGACGTAGCTTATGTCGTAGTGGTCAGATTTGGAAGTTGGTTAGGGATTCTACTAGGTGATAGTTACAATTGTAGACAACGATCAGTTACTGACCTTTATATGATTTCATTTGAGAACATGTAATTGATTGAGAGGAGAATTGTAACTTGTGTGCTAGGCAGCAATCAGTTTGTCCTTGTCAACACTAGTTAGTTATTCACTTACATGTGCTCACAAGATTCTGAAAGATTTGCTTGCAGTCGCTAATTTTTTACACTTAGAATTTTATTCTACATATTTAAGTTCCTATAATCTTTGATTCTGCACATTAATTCGTAATTGCTTATTGTGTAATGTTTAAGAGCTACCGTGAACTGTGAAGTGATTGTGGAAAATGGCGATTCAAGACTTGAGTGTCTTGGTCATTAAACTTGGCATGGCTTCTTTTGTAAATGTTTAAATGAAAGGTTAGCCGTTAAAAGAGTTGCTGAACTTTGATGATTGAAGGCTCTTATTTGCGAAGAATATTAAAGAGCTGAAGACTTTTATTATCTCTGCATTCTATTAGGTTTAAAAATCAATCTGCACAATTTATAGTTATCAATCAATCTGAAAAACTGGTGCATTGGAAAATCTGCAAGGCAGGCTTGTGCTGCAAAACTTTATTTAATCTCTATCTCTGGCACAGTTCTATTTTATCCGATTTTAAGCATAGCATCAGCAAGCTTAAGTAGTTCTTGTAACATTCTTCTGTGTGTACAATTTTTACTTCTTAGTTTGAGCTTTATATTTTTTTGATTGCTGAACATGTATATGCTGTTTTCACTTGGAACCGATATAAATGTTTATGGATGGGAGTCCAAGACCTGGTATCTTCGCTGCATCCTGGTATCTTTGGATGATCATATGCCTAGCTATAGCTTACAGATGCAAAAGATACCAAATGTCGGATTTGTTTGATTTGCACTATATTTCAGTTAATGGTCTTTGTTTATATACTTGGTCCATTCTGGCTTTGTTAATTCGGAGATTAGTACTTTTGCCATTCTATAGGTATTTAGGCAGTTGTTTCGTTCCTATTTGTTCTTTTCTATATATGTTTCCAGGGAAGGGATTTTTCCTGTTCTCTTCTCTTCTTCACCCAAAAAAGAAGAAGACCTTGTTCTTGATGGATATACATACACATTTTCTGCTGTGCAACCGGGTTTTCTTGGTTAATCAGCCAGAAAATTTGATTCAAGTTTAGCTCCATATTTATTATAAGTAGTACTTTGTTTTGAGGCTCTTTTAATCATAGTAAAATGCGTAGCTGGCGTTTTTATGTTTTGGACCTAGGGAACAAGTTTTTATGTTGGATAACTTTTGCTTTTATTACCTATTGCTGTTGTAAGCATTTACTTTGTTCGTCTGAAACAAGTCAATTCATGTTGTATGATTTTCCTGTTTTGATAGAATTTTTGAGCGGATCTCTTCGTGGACATTCTCAGGTGATGGATCTATAGCGCCTCCGTGGAGCCTGGGTAAAAATTACAAACCCTTTTTTTTTTTTTTTTTATTTTTTTTTTTTTTAAGTAAAGGTTATAACTTCAGTTAACATTAAACTTTAAAGAGTAGAAATAAGACAAGGTTTCCCAACTAGCATAGTTAGGGTTGGGTACATATATTAGCCCACTAGATAGTAAAGCTTGCTAGTGTCAGCTGCACCATTACTATACTGAAACAGAAGATAAAGCTAGGTACTAACAATTCGGTATAAGACTCTTATTGTCCCACTGGAAACCGTCACAGTTATCATCCAGAGACTTTACAAGAGTTAGGTTATCTACAACACAGAACTGCTTCAGGTTTACCTATTGTTTTAACAGAGAACTGCCAGTTCCTTACTGCATAGAAGCCTCTATCTGTGTTGTAGATGACGCCACCTGCCGTATTAGATTGTTGTAAGATATATAAGCATCAGTAAATAGCTGCAAAACAATGTGAAGGAGTAGATGCATGGATGTCACTGTTGCTAGTATGATATGAGTTATTGATGTTTTTGTGTTATGCTTCCGAGTGGCACGTGCATTTCTGATGTCGAAGAGATATTGCCTTATCTGTTATATAGTATTATAGTGGAAGTAGGGTTCTATGGTTTATTCTCAATGTGAGCTTGGCATCTTGACTTGCAAATGAATCAAAGAACAGCTGCGGCTCCTATTTCATAGGTAAGTGAAGAAAACCAATTAAGAATCCAGATTCGGAGATTAGCACATCTAGATAGTCGATAGAATAGATCCAGAACTCACCCATACTAGATTACCCATGCATAAGGACATGAGATGAAAAGATATTCCAGAGATTCTTCAGATGATTGACAAAGAGTACACCTTAGCAAATCAACTTGAAAGAACCTGTTTAGAAAGCGTTGACTGTTTCAATACTAGTTGGATGACTTTCCATAAGAATAATTTCCATTTCTGTGGGCCTTGAAGATGCCAAAGCCTTCTTCTGGATTTAATTTGAAAGATGATTCTATTAGCTTGCTGTAGGTAGAACTGACCGAAAATTTTGCCATTTAAAATTTTTGCCATTTTTTGCCAAGGTACTACTAGCACCTGGCAAGGAATATGAATTGCTTCAATTTGATGTTGTTGGTCTGTAGTAAAGAATTCTTTTAAAGCTTGATCATCCCAGGAAAACTTGGTTACAATAATGCAAATAGTTGTCTGTAAGTTGCTGCAGAAATTGTTGTTGCTTAGCATTTAGTCTTTGAGATAGGAATTTTACCTCCTGTTGGCAGCTCCCAAACACTAAACTTGTTAACTGTGGTGAAACTGTTTGGGATAAACCACGTTCTATTTGATCTAGGATAGACCACATTCTGTTGAATTAAACTGTTTGTGGTGAAACTGTTTGATCTAGGCTGTCTTGAAATGATTTTATATGAGGTATCACATAAACCTATGGGTCTGTATCCAGAAAGTGAAGATGAGAATCTCTTTTTCGCCTAATTTGGCCTAAGTGTTTGATAAGTGAAATTGATATCTCTTATAGAGACCTGCCTGAAATCCATCTGAACCCGGTGGTTTCCAAAATGGCATTTGAGCAACCACTGGTCTAATCTCAGCTTCATCTGGGACTTTTCAGAAGGTGGGCAGCATTGTCTTCAGCTGTGGTGCATGGTATTAGAGTTGAAGAAGTTGTTCACCTTTAGGTGAATTGCTTGTTGCAGGTATGTGTTGGAAATGAGAGATGAGAAGCTGTTCGAGCCTGTTTATCTTTGTGCCAAATCCACAAAGGGTTTTTAAGAACTGCTAATTTATTTCTTCTGTTTCTGCATATGCATGGAAGTACTGAGTATTTCTGTCCCCACAATGTAATTGCTGATCACTCGAGTTTTGCTTCCAGTGAAAGTCATACATGTTGTATTGGAGTTCAGATTTTAGCCTCGTAACAATTGGAGAATCTGGTTTAAGTTGTCCTCGTAGTTTGCTGATGGATATGCATCTTCACGTGATTTGTCTTCTAATATCGCTGAAATTGCTTTTGTTCCAGTTTTAAGAAAAGTTTCAAGACAATCTTTGCAGCAGTGAATTAGCTGGAGATCCTTGAGATAGAAGTTGCCAAGCTTGTTAAATAATATCAGCGCCAGCAGGATCACTTAGTCAGCATTCATAGAATCCGTAAGATTTCATTCTTGAGGCTTCATTCTGGAGATCTGTAGTCAGTAGAATTGTCATATGACGTGAACCCATAGGGATCAAATTAAACTATTAAAGAGATTAGCATTAAACTATGCCTCATGCGAACAAGGAGAACCTAGAGATCGGTCCAGTCACACTTGCATTAAATTTCCATCTTTCCTGGGATTAGGCCGATTGAATGGATTCCCCGAGTTACTGCGTAAATAGCATCTATCAACCCAGCTTCTTGTATTACATGAACAGAAAACACATTCTTTGAAAGCATTCTGCCACTGTCCCCCTCTTTTTCACCAGGATATAATTTACCGATGGAATGTACCATATGATGCATTTCTTGCAGACCTTGCTGACAAGACCACTGCTATTTCTTTTCTTCGTCATAGACTGAACAATAGACGCAGCTAAGCAACCTTACAATGAGATGAGCCCCAGACTTGTTAAAAAATGTCACGTATTCTTCGAGAGATACACAGGGGATCACATGAAATCCATCCTTTCACAGGACAAAGATTTCTCCAGATAAACTAATAGAGCCATAGATACACACATCTGGATATCTAAAAGAATTAGCATACAGTTGCAAAATATTTTGTGGCAGAATATCTCCTTGCTGCTGCAGTATTAAGATTAAATGTGGGAGTCTGAGATCCCCAAGGTAGGTTCTGCATGTCATAGTTTCATATGTTACCTTCACATAGGGCTGCCCATGGTTCGGTTTGGTTTGGTTTTCTGCCAAACCCAAGGACCAAACCAATATCACTTGTAAGAAACCAAAAACCAAACCAAACCATGTTCGTTTTAGAATATTAAAAACCAGAACCGTCCCACCGGGTTTTTGGGTTTTTCTGGATTTTTCGGTTTTTTTTAATAGACTTTCATTTTTAACTCGTAAATCAAAATTGTAAAGCAAATCATCAAAATAAGATATATTTTGAGCTATAATTTCTTTATTTATGGATATAGTCATTCAAATCATATATATTACTAGCTTGAAACCCGTGCTACGCACTGGGACTGATGGAATTTCTTACATCGTCAGTTCATGTTCACTGAGGCGGGGCTTCGCCCCGCACCCGTCCTAATAAGAGTTCTAATAGGCTTTTAGAATTACTATCCAATAGATTGACAATTGGATTTAAAACTTTATAATAATCAAATATATAATATTATTATGATTTGAGGATCTAACATGGTTTTGAAAACTAATTTCATGCAATATAATAAAATAATAATCAATTTTACAAATAAACTAAAATATTTTAAGCTATAAATACACAATTAATTATTTTTTTTAGTATTTAACCCGTGCTTCGAACCGGGTACGACAGAATCGATCCTCAGTTGGGCGAAGCCCCGCACCTGTCCAAGAAAGGATCTCAATTAACAACCGCATTGTACCATGAAACACCAATTATCATTTATTTATTTTTTGAAGCAATCATTTAGTAAACTAACAATCAGAACCAAATTATTCATCGATTACATATTGTTTAAAGGGTTGGAGATTAAGAAATCCTGTTAAATAAAATAATTTTGAAAAATTATACTGACCTTTGAAATCAATCAGTAGTTCATTACATTACATGTATCAGTACTATTGGTAGTTAACTGAAACATCATACTTTCGAGTGAACTCTGATTTTTTGTTTATAATTATGAAATTTTGATTGAGTGTTCATTTGAAAGAATGAACTCTGATTTTTTGTTCATAATAATGAACTTTGATTGGGTGTTCCTTTTGACGAATGAACTCTGATTTTTTTTTCATAATATGAACTTTGATTGGGTGTTCATTCAGAAGAATGAACTTTGTTTCATATAGGTTTTATTAGGAATAATTAATTGGGGGATATAAGAATTAATTGGGGGATATAGCTACAAGACAAAAACGGTGTCCCAATAGCAATTCTGGGTGACCCCCTATGTAATTATTTTTTTAATTCCTAATCTAGCCCCCACTAATCAGGATTATTGATTAATTATAATTAGTAAAATGTTAAGTATTTGGGGGATAAATTAGTGTGTATTTATTTTTATTTGAATTTGTGTGGTTTAGTTGAGAGTAGGAGGGAAAATGGTTTTTGAGTGGAATTTTTTTTTTAAAATGGAAGATGATTGTGATGAGAGAATTGCTAAGAGGTTGAAAATTTGATTTTTTTCTTGAATCCACCATTGTTGTAGCTGAAAAAGCTTGGTGCCTTTGATGTTATTCAACCAAAAAACCATGCCGCATTTGCCGGAAATTTTCATAAATTGTTTGCCACTATCCAGGGGCGTAGTTATCGATTTTCGAGCATGTTTAGGAACTACTTCCGACATGGTTTTTGCTTAAATTTCTATGCCGGAACATGATGAAAAGTATCCGAAGAAAATTGATTTTTTTCACCTAACTACTTAAGCATTGATAGATTTATATCGAGCATGCCGGCATTTAGTTCCCGGCATTGAATTTTATCACTTAAGCATGATGGTATTCATCATTTCCGACATGTTCTTCATCCTAATAACCATCCGGAACTCACTCCGGTGTGGTCTTCATCCTAAATTTCTATGCTTAGGCACATGATGAAAAGTATTGAAGAAAATTGATTTTTTTTTCACTTGACTACGGCATTAATAGATTTATATCGAGCATGCCGGAATTTAGTTCCGGCATTGAATTACATCAATTCAAAGATGGTCTTCATCACTTAGGCGTGACCTTCATCATTTCCGACATGTTCTTCATCACTTCGGCATGGTCTTCATCACTTCCTCGCGTGGTCTTCATCATTTCCGACATGTTTTTTATCATTTCCGACATGTTCTTCATCACTTCCTATGCAGAGAAGGAGAAGAGAATTTGAAAGGAAATGGGGAAAATTTAGAATTTGAAAGAGAATGGGGAACATTTGGGTTTCAAAGTTTTTACCCTAAAAAGATTAATAAGAAGTGGAGATAGAAATGGGGAATATGATTTTGTTTTTTGACTTTAAGTTTTGATTTTTATTCTGAGGGAAGGGTGTTTTAGTATTTTCGCCCCCAAAAGTCACCCCTTAGCACACACCATGGGTTGGGGGAAGTAATTCATATCCCCCAATTAATTCTGCTCGTTCTTTATTAGGTGTTCATTTGAAAGAATAAACTATGTTTTCACATAGGTTTTATCTAGTGTTCATTTGAAAGAATGAACTTTGTTTTCGTATAGGTTTTATTAGGTGTTCATTTGAAAGAATGAACTCTTGTTTTTATTCATCATAGTGGATCTTTTGTTGTGTGTTGTTCATTTAAAAAAACGAACTCTGATTTTTTATACTTAATAACCAAAAATTTGTAGAATTTTAATGGAACGTAATGAAGTTCATAGAATATAATGAAGTGTACAGTTTTTCATGAAACAAAATGAATTCAAATCTACAAAAAGCCCGATAGCTCATCAAAATGTAATGAATCGCGCTACAAGAAAATAAGTAAAAATTAACACGGAAGGGTACTTTGGACCATTTAATATTTTCAAATAATTATGGACCAAACAGGAAACGCTTTTGCCACTGGACCTAATAGTATTGGGACCACCTAAACAAGGACCAAATGATTATTTCCCCTCAGAAGCTACTAATTTTTTTTCTTCTAGAAACAACTTTTGATATTTTTTTTGTTTCTAGAAAAAACTTCTGAATGTACATCCAAACAGCCTTTTTAGTTTTTTATTATTAATTTTTTCAATTTTTTTTTAATTTTTGGATATTTTTATTTTTTATCGAATTCTTATTTAATATTTATAATTTTAGATATTTTAATTCTAAAATGTCCAACATTGATTTATACGGATTTGAGTGTTTCAAACAAACATTATATATATTAACCTACTGCTGGACATCGTGTCAAACAAACACTATTTAAGTTAATAGGATAAAATTTAAGACAAACATCGCTAAAACCAATCATTCTCAAGATTATCATAAGTTCTTCCCGTTAAATAAGCAATCAAGGAAATGTCATTAGTCATTATATAGGCATCAATATGTGATATTATAGACATTAAAAAAATCAGGATATTAATATAAAATAGATTGCCAGCTCTAAATAATGCAAAACATATGAAGTGCTTCCCGTCAAAGAAGTAATCAAGGAAATGTCATTAGTCATTATATAGGCATCGATATGTGATATTAGTGACATTAAAAAAATCATGATATTAATATAAAATAGATTGCCAGCTCTAAATAATGCAACGCATATGAAGTGCTTCCCACAAAGAAAATGTAATTAAGGAAACACATATATATTTTTCTTCAGAAAATGTATGCTTGCCTAAAAATCAAGCGGGTAATTTTCATCGCTCCAACTTCTTGTAGTTGAATGAAAAATCACACATATTATATGGTTGTGCTTTGATATCGACATTAGAGTGCTTCAGTAAAAGAAGCGATCAAGAAAATGTAGCGATATATCTTTCTTAAGAATCATAATCTTGTGTTAGGAATCAGAAGCCACCCAAGTTCTCTTCCAGGCTCCAAGTTCGTATAGTTAAATGAAAAATCACACTCATTATATGGTTGTATCAATACCTCATATTAGAGACATTAAAAGAACACACAATATATAACATAAAAATAGCTTGTAAATTTTAAATAGTGCAAAACAGATGAATTGCTTTCCAGTCAAAGAAGTTGTAATCAAGGAAATGCACTAATATCCCACTATGACCCCTTTTGAATATCCGTGATTGTTGCTTTAACCGTAAGGATCGCCTATTGATAATTGGAGTTTTTTAATTGGCAAACTAATCAATTATATTGGCTATGAATTCTTATCATTTTTTTCTTTTCTTATTTATGACTCTTACCTAATTTAATTGTATTTATTGTTAATATAAAATAGATTTTCAACTCTAAATATTGCAAAGCATATATATGAATTACTTCCCGATCAAGATGATGTAATCAAGGAAATTCACCGATATATATTTTTAAGAATCATATACTTGCGTTAGGAATCAAGCTACCCGACCAACTCAAGTTCTCTTGGATCCAAGTCCCGTAGTTAAATGAAAAATCACACTCATTGTATAATTGTTTGGATATCTGATATTAGTGATACTAAAAATCGATACTAATATAAAATAGATTTTCAACCATAAATAGTGAAAATAATATAAAATGTTTCCGTCGAAGATGATGTAATCAAGAAAATGCATGATATATCTTTCTTCAAAACTTGTGCTAAGAATCAATGGTCAACCCAACCTGGGCACCAACTCCTTATAGTTAAATGAAAAATCACACTCAAATATTATATATGATATTAGAGACATTAAAAGAACACACGATATAACATAAAATAATTTTCCAATTCTAGATAGTACAAAACAGATGAAATGCTTCCCGTCAAAGAAGTTGTAATCAAGCAATGAACTAACATCCCACTAAGACTCTGTTTGAATACTCGTGATTGTTACTTTAACCGTAAGGATTGTCCACTAATTAATTATTGCCCCACAAAGAGAATCTAAATTGTATTGGTTAATTAAATAATTTAGTTGCTGGATTTGTAGTGATGCATATAGCTAATTTTACTATGTATGTGGCTTGATACAAAACATAAAACTCACATCAACCATAGGTCAAGATAACGAAGTGTGGTTACATCATGGTCTATTAAACAAAAAAATTTCATGCGTATATCATGTTCGATAAAGAAAAAGAATAATAAGAATAGGTTTCACAAAAAACTATAATTCAATAATTTGGCATAACCCCATCAAAAATATCAGAAAAATTTATAAAGGAAGGCCAAGAGAGAGTAATGCTCTTAGGACAATAACTTAACAATGTTGTTTGGGATTTACATTCATCCTTATTCCTATTTCCCTATTTCATATTAACATTTATCCTTTTTCCCCACATAGAATTGAAAATGATGGACCGGGCCAATATCATCCTGGTTTATAATTATATATTACTACATCATCGAAAAGACGTGTACATGTTTAGAGAATATATCTAAAATGACAAAGAGAATTATTCATTTTGCAAATATCCATGTCAATGTCCTTAATATAGGCCTTTGAGACTCATTCACGCAAAGAAAACAATGAGAAATGAGAAATGAAATGGAATTAAAATGCTTTGCGTGGCAACAAAATATAACAAAGTAATGGAAAGATTTTCTTCCCTAAATTAATTCGAAAATACGGGGTAGGAAAAAGATTTTTTTAACATACTAAATATTTAAGCTAGCCGCTTTGGGATTCTTTTACCATAAGTAGACCTCTAAAAAAAATTTGCCCTAAGGTTTTTAGATATTTTGAGTTTTATAAACACTTATTTAAATTTTTCTTTCCATATATAATTACAATTGTTGAAAAAGATTACGTCATAAATATGTATGAACAATCGCATACGTATGGTAGCAGCTTCCATAAATAACTTAAAAGTATTAGTCTACAAATGGTTTCTTCAAAATTGCTCACCCAAATGATCCTTCACATATGCAAAGTGATAATCATCACCACAGTACATTTGGACGACCATCCAATATCCCATCCTTGATAGCATGAACCAAATCACCCTGTAAGGTTACTTTCATTGTAGTTCCCCTAAAGACGAACAAAAATCCATTAGGCTAATCCACTCAACAAAAATTATTGAATCAAAAACCCATAAGATACCGTGTAGTTTACCTCTCATTCCCAAGCATAATCTCCCTCATAAACACATCACTTACTTTCTCAAATTCTTCAACCGATTTCGTCCACAACGTTCGACACGGAATTTAGCCTTTCAATCATAGCTGCAGGAATTATATAAGAAGAGGTTAATGTTTGTTGTTTTTACCTAACAAAAAAAATAGTTTTTTTTCTTATTGCCGACACGTCACATGTATAATACGTAGTATCATTTTTTCGATCCCAATATTCTCCGAGCAAGGAAACTAAATATCTCTCTTGGGGAAAAGTCGAGATGTCAACTTTCGAGATGTTCCACCTGCTTAACCTTGTTCAACCACATTACATTTTCAAAGGACACAATTCTATAACCGGCTGATGGCTTGGCAATGCTAAACCTCTGAATGGAATACACATTTCCCTCCTCGAATTTCTCTTCAAACAACTGTATATAATCTTTGCCTACCGTAGCATGCATTTGAGTACCTCGTATTATATCCAATCAACAATTAATTTCTAATCGGCTAAAAAAAAAAACAATTAACTTTTACGTAAATATGCAATGAGGGTCGACTAACTTACCTCTTGGTCAATGAGATGTAGGTCCAAACTCCATAATTGACCTGTTTTTCTCGTTTTCAAACCTCCATTTTTCGTAACCAAAGCCCTCACGGCTTTCTCGTTGTGTCTGATTCCTAACCAGACGCTTGAAGGGGGTATAAACTGTTCCCGAATGTTTCTTACCTACATATAAACATCATATATTTTAAAATTGATTAGAGTAAAAAAAAACATCAACCTACTAATATAAAGAAAAAACTGATAAGAGGAAAAAAAAACAGCAGCCTATGAATCCAAATTGCGACATTTGAATAAGTTTACATACCACAGGAATCAACTACCATTGCTTCCCCTTTGTTGTGATTTTCTTCAAAAGTCATAGTTGATATCTTCAGTTCGCTACCTCCTTTTTTCACACAAAGTACGTGGTTTATGTAGGAATAAAGAGTGATTTGCATTCTTTATATAGATGTTAGAAACTTAGTTCCAAAGAAAATCTTTAAAATCGTTATGGAATTAAATCCAGGTTATATGGTTTGTTATAAAGAAAATAGGGATGAAGAATGATTTCCATCCTTTATTAACTATTGGCTTTGTTTTTATTAGTAAATTAATTAAGTATTAATGGAACTTGTTAGATTGTGTACAGGTAAATGATTAGACTTTTTTTTATATTAATGAATATCGTTAACATAAATATAAATAGTAATTTAAATATCAATTAATGTAGTATTTTTTATATATTGTTGGTTTTTCCTTTGTTAGATATTTATCATTAATACTAAAAATTAATATAGCTATTTCTATATTTTTTTCTTTTTAAAAGATTAAAAAAATATAAATCTTTTTTTATTCCGTAAATACGTCGATTTTATCTTTTATTCTAGTCATAAATGTCCAAAATTATAATGTAGTATTTTGTTAATTCTCTGGATCTTTTACAATAATTACATGAAGCTATAAATGTAATTATTTTATTTCATAAATATGTTAATTTGATTTTTTTTTATTTTAATCATAAATGTCCAAAATTAATATAGTAATTTTTTTATTTTTTGGATTTTCATAAAATTATAAAAGATTATTTTATTCCATAAATATGTTGAATTGATATTTTTTTATTTTAATCATAAATGTCGTAATTAATATAGTAGTTATTTTTATTTTTGGATTTTCAAAATAAATGCACGAAATTAATATAGCAATTTTTCTAAACAATAGGGTGAGTCGTCGCGTGTGTCCCACCAATCCAGCCAATCTACACCGCATATTGTCGGATCAACGCACCATATATAATGAAATTTCATCCGACGAATACGAATGGTTTCTCAATTAGCCAATGAGAGCGCGAGGTTTCGCTCACCAGCCAATAGGAGGGAGGGTAAGCAGCACCAGTGCTACTTTTATTCTGGAGTGAGGGATGGTATTGAGTTTTTAGGTTGTTGATACATATATAATTCATTTTTTTTTTTTGATATAATTGTCTCTACATATTATACAAATCATATATAATTCAATATTAGATACATTTTTAATAATATTTTATTTATTTATGGACATACTCATTGAAGTGTAAATATATTATACTATGATGGAAAATTCGGTACATATTATTATGGTTTTTGTCGGTTTTTTTTGGTTCTAACTCTCGGTTTTTTCTTTAGCTTGGTTTTTTGGATTTTTGGTTCTTTTGTGACATCAAACCAAAAACCAACCACCTAGAATCGGTTTTCTCGGTTTTTTGGGTTTCTTGGTTTTTGGATTTTTCGGTCTCTGGTTTTCTGGTTTTTTTTGTCGGTTTGGACCAGTTCGGTCCGGGTAGAAAACCGAACCATGGGCAGCCCTACCTTCACAGTACATTAAAGTGTGAGACTTGGATTTCAGTCCCTGACTAAAGTGAGATGCCCGTCAATATAGGTATAGTCTTTGACTAAGTAGTCTTTTTTTCCTCGTCATCCAAACTTTCTGGCAACAATAGTGTTGATGACTTTCAAGGAGAACTCAACTTATCAATATTCTTTCCAAAACCTAGTTGTAAGTCTCTTTGCATCAGCCATTTTAATGGGTGTGTCATAAAATACTTTAACAATCACAATATTAGTCCATTGATTGAATGCTTCCTGGTCTACTTCAACATCAGCCATTCTTGGTTAATCATATTTTCTGTGCTGTAATGGTCACCTCTTAAGTTGGTGTTATGTCTCCCTTTGTTGTTTGTATTGTATGCTTGTTCTGTTAGTGAAAAGAGGTTCTTGTTATTACTATGCAGTGGATGTTTTTGCCATTCTTATATCTAATTTCTGAGCCGTGTGAGTGCAGTACTACCGTAACCATTATCTTTTTTCTTATACAAACCTGGCGATGTCTGAATATCGTTTCGCGCGAACATTTTTAAATGTGCGTCAATTTCTCAACGGTGAAGCTCCTGGACCATCGTTTTCTTTCTCTAAAATTGTGATAATGAGTTACATGAGATCAGCACTATGATAATGAGTTGCTTGAGATCAGCACTATGGTGTATTAGCAAAAGAAAGGGAAACGGTCCAAAACCTGTGAATTGAGTTCTCCGATGCAACTTGCAAGTGGAACTGTGACCTGCATTAATCGAATTTCTTATTGGTGGAACTATCGTTATGTACTTTCCTAATTACCTAATTAAATTCTTGAAATGGTGTTTGGTCTGATGTTTTGTGTCGATGCCATATTTTTTTCCTCCACCATACACCTTAAGTTCTTCATTAACTTTACCTAATTATGGTCTGTTTCTGTTACAGGATGATGCGAAAAGATGCAAATGTATCATATGGTTAGTTCTCCGGGAGTAACATTTTAATCAACATGGACACAGAAGTCAAACAACCGGACAATGGGCCTCATTGGAATCATCTAGTGCTGGTATTTTCAAATGCGTGCACCTCTTATTTTAACCTGGTTGTGTCCCTTTGGTAAAAGATCTAGACCACTTGAGACTTTGAGAGAAGGTATTACACTATTACTGTTGTTCATACTTTACAAAAGACAAAGGCACACTTTGCAATATTCGTATATCATCATTTATGGAGCTTACACCATACATATAATATTTTATTTATTTATTTTTTTTTTTTTTTGATAAAAGATCAACTCTTCATTAATAATTTAATGTTAAGTTTACAAAAGAGTTTGAAGACATCAGAGATAAAGTAATGAAACACCAATGCAAATACTTAGACATAACCAAGTATTCTAGCAAGAAAAGAAAGAAAGAACACAGGAAAAGACTAGAAAAATGTATGTAAGAACCGATTGAATCGGAGGAGAAATGGTTTTCGGATCACAAGTCCACCATTTTTGTTGATTTTCTTCTTCTTGAGAAAGAGATACTCCAAAATAGGAGTGAT
Organism: Papaver armeniacum; assembly: GCA_023531295.1. NCBI lineage: Eukaryota > Viridiplantae > Streptophyta > Magnoliopsida > Ranunculales > Papaveraceae > Papaver > Papaver armeniacum. The sequence goes on from JAJJWW010019043.1 coordinate 31,117, forward strand.
TTGCTTTGAGTCTTGAATATACCGATGAAGATTCCGGTCGCCGGAGTTCGTCAACGATGATCTTGAAACCTATGAACATTAACAAAGAGCGACTATGAAAGTCGATAGAAGATGCTATAAAAGAAAGAACCACCATGAAGATGGAGACAACTTGCCGCCGGCAAGGGGGAATAGATCCCAAAACTAAACCTAATAAACATTAAAAACCTAACTAATCTATGAAATAACTTGCTAAAACTAAAAAAAAGGTGGAGTCGCTGCAGATCCACTCCAAAAGGAGTAGATCTGAGCAGTTAGAGGTTGCCGGAGTTTGGGTTTTGGTCGCCGGAAATCGCCTTGGAGAGAGGAGAAGAAGAAGAGAGAGAGAGTTGGATATTTTACACACCATACATATAATCAAGAACCGAAGTAACATGGAAGAGTGGACACAATGAAAATTCAGATGTTGATAGTGAGACAACAGTTCGGAAGATATGGGGCAAGAAATGAAATCCATAGATGTTGGCAGCATATATCTTGAATAAATTGCATTTGTCGTAATTGCAACCTGACAAAAATGCGTTAATATTGTTCAAACACCAGCTGATATCCCTGTTGAGCAGCAACAACAACATGTCAACAACTGAAAACAGTTTCTCTGGGTTAAATTTGTCTTCTTATAACTTGGCTCCAAAATAATCCGTATCTCATTTCTCTGGGATTTCCTGGACTTATCTTTTGCCATGCATTAGACATCTGTGAATTGATGCGTCTCATCTCTCTTAATGGTTTATGTTTTGTACTGCCTGATAAACTCTTTGATATCTGGAATTAGGGTTGGCTGAATTCGTATTGAATGCGGGGATGTAGACTCTTCACTTGCATTTATTTCATCTCTATTCTTTTGTTGATCTAGAGAATCTAGTCACGTGATCTTCTTGAATGCAGAAGTTAACACACAATTGGACCTAATATTCTGTGGGGGTGTACACTTGTGAGTTGTGATGAATGGTGTCTGTGTAATTGATTGAGAATTCAAAATTATTAACAAAATTTATGAAAATTCCCCTTCATAACAGCAAAGCCAAAGTAGGATAAGAACCAATGTTTTTGGTTGTTCATTTCAGGCCAGACTGGAATTTCAGTTTAAAGAGTTTTAGTGGCAATTATTCCTTTTGTTGCGATTAGACTCTACCTTTGGATATGTTTGTCCATTTTATGGACCTACCATTGAGGGAAGACATAGCCAGACGTCAACTGGTAGTGTGAATGTGCGGGGTAAGGTAATCCTTTGGGAGGTCAAGTTATAACATTGCTGTAAATATGATAACATCACATTTGCATAATGGATTTACATTAATCCATGAAAGTGTATTGAATGCTATTCGGAGTTTGTTTATGATTGATTCTGCAGGGCGTTAGAACGAGCTTGAACGTGGTGATAAAATAATTGGTAATGGACCAGATGATTAATTGTACTTGTGCTTGCATTAATAAGATATCTCAATCTAGTTCCCTTGGCAATGGGGAAGGGGGTGGTGTCGGCACTGTTGAGTGTTGACTGAAAGAAACATTTCAGGGTTTGAATTTGCTAGATGAGTTTTGGCGGGCT
>JAJJWW010019044.1:0-71584 GCA_023531295.1 Papaver armeniacum
CCGGTTTAAGATAATTAATACACACCATATGTGTCAAATTGTTTATTTGCTGATAAAAAAAACCTGGCTGATTCAGGGCCTCGGGTGATTATTTGGGGCCTATGACTAAAAAACAAAAAGGGTCATTAAGAAGTAAGTAGATTTTGTGCCCACACGCACCATGTAACCGAAACCAACCACCATCATTTTTCTTTTTTAGGTATGGTGTGATGTGGGGCGGCGCCGGCGCCGTGGTGCATTTTTGATCCAAAAAGTGTCGTGGGCTTTACTTGCCCACGCCCGTTATAATTTTGATTTGGTGGCTTCTGCCGCCTCATCCTGTCGCTGATGCATTTTTGATTTGGTATGGTCTGTTTCGCTTTGCCCGTCATTTAAGAACTTTTTAGCGCAAGGTGTGGCTCGGGCTTCGCTCCGCCTCGTCCTCCGACATTTTTGATTTGGTGTCGCCAAGCTTTGTCGTGAATTTATGTCGACGAAGCTAAAGGCGCCAGATTTGATAGAATCCCCATGCTTGATGTCGATTGATGTCTTTAGCTTTCTATCTTGTTCAAATCCCCGTGCTTGATGTCGCAGAAACACTATGGAACCTCTGTAGTCTTGTAGAATTGAAAAATTTTAATGGATCGCCACTTTAGTTGGTGGAGTAAGATTTATCTGAAACAACCCAACAACAATTCAAAGAGAGTATTAAACATGAAACATTTTAGTCAGTTTCTTAGAATGCATATCTTTAAAGTGATGTTAATTATGAAAATGATAATTATGAAAATGATGTTTCCTAACCGTCGCATATCATAGCACCAACGAAAGAAAAAGCAAAAGAGGAGTTTTACCCGTCCAAAACTCACGGCAACAAAGAATTTGTAGATCTTACTTCGGCTTAAAAAACTATTCCCTTTCGTTTTCCTGAAATATGCCTCTTCCTTACCATAGGTCGTACCTCCAAAAAAGCAAAAAGTTTAATTAAGCTCACTGCTTATGGATAGATTTATGATGCCATCTAATATTGAGTATGTAAACCACCTTCACTGAGATTTTCAATACGCCACGGGCATATATCTTTTCTCATAAATTTTATAATGCGCTTTTCTTTTACCAAAATCGAAGTTAACCGTGCTACACACAAATTCGATTTATGCATACACTAAACCTTGATTGCGACTCTTCATGTCATCTCTAAAAGGTGTGGTGCATTAAACATTGATTTGGTTTGGGGGGTCCTCCCCCTGCCCTGTCGGAAGCAACAAATCTATCTTTGCTAATGAAAAAATTCTTAGTGTTCATTTGTTGTAGGTGCAACTCTAATAAGTCCAATGAGTCATGACCAAATATGATATATATGACGCCCTTTAATTAAGGTTTTAGCCACTCAAATAAGAATACCATCTATGGAGTCGAACCGCACATCTACATGGTTGAAAACCATGTTCTCTTCCATTTGAGCTAAGATAGCAAGTACTCAATAGTAAATATAGAAGAAAAATAATTTAAAGAAAAGATTGTTACCTGAGCTAGTATTTGAGATGTAAAAAAAATGTTCAAAATGGAAAGCTACGCAAGTTTTATACAAATGCCTAAGCAATTCATAAGGTGCAGACCAACTCAAAACCGACTTTCAAGAATAAACTTCCCATTCTCATGTAGTTACAAAATTGATGATCTGGAAATACTAAACTCGCTACCGCTCAACATCCATGTCGTATGAGCCTATGAGGTTCCAAGGAAACATGATGAGTTCCAAATTCTCGTAGCAGTTTTGTCATTATTCTTGAGTCGATGTTGCACTCTAGAGAAAGTGATTGAATTCCTAAAATTCATTTACTTCCGCATTAATGATGTAATCTTTCCGCCTCTCAAAACAAAGAAGAGGAGGCCTTGAAACCATTTTATGGTTTTCGCTTAACCAATACGTAACTAAGTCTGCACATGAAGAAACAAATACGATGGATTGAAACTGCGTCCGTAGAAAGCAATGCAAAATCACTAAATGCAAGTTAGAATAAATGGCATAACCATCTAACGAAGAAATCCAGCCACGTATACTTATGCCACAGGATGATGAGACATGTACATTTCTTTGGATCATCATGGAAATTTCTGGGATTTAATCCACCCATGTATACTTACGCCATATGGAAATGCAAGTTAGATCGATGCTACCTTCACTAAGCGACTTTCAAAATAGAAGATATACAAAAGATCATGTTAGACAAAAAAATACAAACGTGGCTTGCAAAACTTAAAATTTTAATCGATATTATCCGGAAGGAGAAAAATTACCTAAGCCTGAAATTATACCTGATAAATTGTTTTCACAAAGATGTTGATAACAATTAACAGTCATTTCGAGTAGTACATCCACGCTAAATCGGGTATCGACGGAAACAGATTCAAGTCTATGTAGCTAAAACAATACTATGGGCTAGCTTTTAAATTTCTATAGGGGTATAATAAATTTTTTCTTCTTAAAACACACATGAAAAAAATTGATTTAGGGTGTTTTTTTTAGATTTGGGGTAATGGAACACCCCAAGCCACCCCACTTCCGCTTAATTGCCGCAGATGTACCACAGAGATGGCGTTGGCTGTGCTATATTCGAGAAAAATGATTACCCAACAAACGACACAAATGAAGTCCTAGAGATTTCTCAAAGCATCTCTCACCCGGAATTGCCCTCTAATTTCACCTAGCATTCTATCGTGCTCCGCATTACTTGCTTTGTTTATGGACCATCCAAAGAAGCTACAACATATGTGCAATAATCACCAACAAAGACATCGAAGCACTCGGACATTGCAAAAATGAAAGTCAATTAATCCCGAGACATGTACCTTAAAAGTGATGTGATTTAGTAAAGAAAAGCATTGATAGACTCTAGTAGGTGCAACATGCACATTGTTTAGTGACCCTACAAAGCATCTTACATATTACATAAAAGAAGCTTCGAAATAAATAAAGTATATAAAATCAGCTAAGGAATGATAGAGGTGCAAGCGGCACAGATTACCATTTGTTGTTACTTTTAGAAGCATAGTTTATTTTAGTGGTGCCGGTCTAATAATATGAATAAGCTGGAGTACTCATTCCATAAGATAGATCAAGCTATTAAGTTAACCGAAAAAGTAAAATACAAATGCATGTCAAGAGTTCCTAAAGTTTCACCTAAGTAAGTAACTAAAAGTGGACACCAACATAAAATCAATTCCAGAATTTCTGAAAATTGTTCTCTAGATTCGATGACTTGCATCCTTAACCTAAAAGAACTTCTCATTACATACTTCAAAATATTGTTATCAGATGACTTGCATCCTTAACCTAAAAGAACTTCTCAATATATACTTTAAGATATTGTTCATAGACCTGCATAATCTAAGCTACTCCTTAATGATGGAAAACCGACACTATTCCGCAAATATGACTAATATGAAAAAGTCTTCGATTACCCTAGAAAGACGGTAAAAATGGTGCAAAGAATCCTACAAAAAACTTGTTTTGGGTATCATTTTATACACACAAACAATCAAATCAAACCAAGCTAAATGTTCTTAGTTATTAGCTCTCAATCAAAGCTTAAATGTTAATATTCAATCAAATCAAATAAAACTAACTTTTCCCGAAAACCCAATCTGATTTTAATCAATTTGCCTACACCAAATTAAAACTCAATCTGATTTTAATTACAGATTTAAAAATCTAGAGTTTCAACATGTTTACCTTGTTCTTCCTTTCCTCTCGATCGTCTTTGTAATCAAACTTTGCCTCCTAAATGGATGTTATAAACTTTTCCTCATAAATTTCAGCAAACATCAAGCACACAAATCAAACATAAATCAACATACATCAACCATTATAATTCATGCAATTTATAATCTATGAACCCTAATTTATCTATTTCAACACCGCAACCCTAATTCTCTGATTTCTCAATTCACATCCTCAAATTAGCATGATAACCTTCCTCTTCATGTCATATTCTTAAAACCCATCCCTAACTATTCAATCAATAATCAATTTTTGAAATAAATCAATTAACACAGAAGAAACCCTAAATATACAAATGGATTTACCTTTTCTCATTTGCACTCGAATCAACCACACAAACTCACACAATCAGTATCACTTGAATCTTGATCTTTTCCCTCTTTCTATAATCTCAAATCCTCCATTTATTTTCAATTGCAGGTGAAGAGAAAAAGAAGAAATAAGGAGGAGCAAAAGAAGAATAAAGAACGAAGAGTAGCTCATTCATGTTAAGGAGAGAATAAAAATATTCGCCGTCCGATTAAGAATGGTTTGGTTTCGTTTACTGGAGTATCGTCCACTTTGTGGTGTTACTTAACGCCCGGTTAAGTATCGGTGTAAACAAGAGTGTAACAAATTATTTAGGCACAAATTCTCGACAAAAGTATTGTCTACCCTAATGCTTTTGCAACGGGGTTACAAACGATTAAATAAGTGTAAACAAGAGTGTAATCCAGGTTTTTAATGTTTCGACCAATAGAGTTCCACTTGTCCTCTCTAAAATTGCTCACAAGCGGAAAGCTTTTATCTAATTTAATTTGAGGGGGGGTGTCATACTCACCGTGCGACGTGGGAGCTCATATGACTTAGTGTTTTAAAGGAGGGGAGATATCTAGAAACCCCTAATGCCTAACGTGCCTTTATTCATTAGTGATGATTAATTAAGTTAGTATTAGTTAAATTAATTAGTGTTTGAGTTTGATTATAGTGTTAGGATTAGAGTAGCATTTCCTCTTTTAAGGTTTGAGGAAAAAGAAGTAGAGGGAAAAAGACAAAACTAGGGTTTGTGATTTTCTTAAAGCCAAAATGAAACTTTATAGTGATGATGAAGACTCTAGTAGTGATGAAGAAGTGGGTGCATCCGATAATCTTGATTTCGATCCTATTTAATTGGATAATTTGTTGAATGAAGAAGAGAATGTCAACCAAAGAATGCTTGAGGATATTATTCAAGGACAAGAACAATATCGTCGGGAAGAAGAATGTGATAATGCTTCTAATAAACCGTATGAGTTGTAACGATCTACAAACATGTATTTGCACGTCTCGATCGCTTTTAAAAAGAAAAAAAAATTCAAAAAAAAATCCTTTAATCGGTTTATTCGATATCACCACATAAACCAATTCTGGGTAAAATCCCCAAAGAGTTGGGTATCATAATCAGTTGTTGTTCATCACCATATAATCCGATTGTAGTAAATTTTTGGCACGATGGGTACGTGACCAAAATCGGTTTTTGTAGGTGATGTACATATGTCGATTCCTACACTTGGATGATCCAGTAAAATACACGATGTTCACAATCGGTTCACTTACGTATATATGTAATCCGATTGTGAAGACGAAATGTCTCAGGAAAAAAGAGGACCAAAATCGGATTACATGTTATGCAACGTGAACCGATTGTGTAATATGGAATTTTTTCTCTGAAATCATCAAGTCTTTAATCAGACTTTATAATTGCTCATATAATCCGATTCCTAACAATCGGTTTTCTCGATTGTGACACATAAACCGATTCTAAATCCTCAACTTGTCGATATATGTTGTAGATTGTTGCGGCGTTCGACGAAGATCGGCCCAAACCCGTATCTCTGCTGGGTCTTGATACCTCTGCCCATTATTTCACCGATTTGGAATGGAAAGAAAGAAACGATGCAAAGCAATGGTTTATATACAAGGGCATAGAGATCAAATGCACAATAGTTTTAGGTCGTCGTTCAAGTTGTGATCGTTTGGAACTTATTTGTGAGAGAGGTGGAATGCAAGAAAGTCACTGGACAAAGAAAAAACCGTACGTGGAGAAGACGACAAGGGAATACATTACTAAATCAAAGAAGTTTGGTTATCCGTTTAAGATTATAGTTAATAGACCAAATGGACCCAGTAGTAAGGTATACAAGATCCATAAAGTGATGAATGGTTGTCATAATCATTATGATCCGGAATCTCTTATTGGGCACGCGGCCGTTTGTGGGTTGAACCACATCAATTGGAAATGGTAAGGTCGATGAAAGCGTGTAGACCAAGTGACATCCTTAGGAAGATTAAGGAGGATGATAAGAATAACTTGTCCACTTTGAGGCAAATTTACGCTGCAAGAGCAGCCTTTACGAAGAGGGAATGGGATGGTATAGCGGTTATGGAACAATCTCAGTGGTTAGCCGATCAACACGGATACAAAATAAGAAAGCAGGTATTGGAAGGCAAAGTGACTCGTATTTTCTTGGCGCATCCGGAGATGATCAAGTTGGCCCAATGCTTCTATAAAGTTTTGTTAATAGATTGTACGTACAAGGCCAACAAGTACAACGTGTCGTTGTTAAACATTGCTTGCCATACTTCCGACAAGCAAACTTGCATGGTATCATGGGGGTTTATGGATCAGGACAATGATGTGAGTTTTACTTGGATGCTAGAGACCTTGAAGGAGATATACCGTGGCGATCAAACTCCGAGGATCATAGTGACGGATAAGTACCAAGCACTAATGAATGCTATAGGAGTGGTTTTTCCAGATGCTAAGCATTTTCTTTGCATATATGGCACATACAATTCAATATTTTAAGTAATTATAGGGGTCATATCCAAAAGACAAAACCACAAAAAGGTAACTCCGAAAAGGCCGAAGATGAGCGTCTTCAAAAACTAACTCGGAAACAACGAGAGGGGAGAAGAAGAAAAGCAAAAAAGAGTATGAAGCGAATAGGTTACTATGGAAGGCTTTTCAACATCATTGGGATTTAATGGTACACTCAATGTCCGTGGCCGAGTTCGAATCTTATTTGGAGAGTTTTATTGGGCTATGGAAGAAGGATTACGAGAAATATGTGGTTTATTGCTTGAAGGAATTGTTGGATCCGTACAAGGAAAAAATTATCTATGCTTACACCTACCAACACATGAATTACAAGAATGAGGCGACAAGTATCGCGGAAGGATCTCATGGACGTTTGAAGAGATTGCTCCGAGGGAGCCAAAACAGTGTGGTTACGGTACAACAAGCCATCCATGAATACACCAAGGCTGATATAACCGCACAAATGGAAGAGAGTAGGATGAAAATCATCACAAGCTACAAGGATTACCATTGGTTGATTAGACGTTTAAACTATAGGGTGTCTCATTGGGAAATCATTTCTATGATGAAGGATTACAAATATTATGTGGATAACGAGATGGGGAGAAGGAGAATTGGATGTTCATGTATGACGATGACGGCCTTGGGATTTCTGTGTTGTCACATGATTGCGAGGTATCAACAAGGAATTTCGTTTGAAATCATTGATCCGTTTTGGAAGCAACTAACCTTCAAACCACCCCCAACCGAAGAACCACTCTAATCCTTTGTGGACACAGATATTGGAAGAGAAATCATCGAGCAATTCGCAAAAAAATGATAGCTTGGCACGACAAGTTTTGATGTACGACTTAAAACTAGCCGCTAACCCCCATATGGTACCGGTTGGAGAACCAATGGTGCTATCACCGACGGGTAGGCCACCTACCAACATGGATAGGAAGGAAGAAAGGAAAGAGTTTAAGGTTGCAATGAGTACCCAAAGAAACCCGTTGTTGAGTCACAAAAGAGACCTTTCTCAACATGAGTATTAAGACGCTAAATATGAAGAGGCGCAGGTTCCAAAGAAAAAAGGTCGACCAAAGTAGGGAGAAAGTGGGACAAGTAGTGCACAAGCCAAAACAAATGATCAAATAGTTCCTTCCCAAAATGAGCATCAAGAGGCACCGTCTAAGAGGAAAAGGGGTCGACCAAAGAAGAGAGAAAGCGAGACAAGTAGCGCACATATAGTCCTTTCAAATGATCCAATCGCTCATTCTCAAAATGAGCATGAAGAGGCACCGAATAAGAGTAAAAGGGGTCAACCAAAGAAGGGAGAAAGCGGGACAAGTAGCTCACATATAGTCATTTCAAATGATCCAATCGCTCCTTCGCAACATGAGGATTCAATCGATCCTTCTCAAGAAAGTCAAGCGCCTATTATAAATGATGAGCCAAACGATCTAATTATGCCTTCTCAGGAGATTCAAGCGAGTACAACACGAGTATCAAGGATACGTGCATGGAAGGGACAAGCAAGACAAATGGGTTATATGGTGACTCTAAGGGCCGCTCTTGGTGATGGAAGCACGCCTAGGGATGAACAAGGTAGACCCCATCGAACGTGTTACACTATATTCGAGGAGTATTATTCGAAACTTCTTGAATTCATTAAGCCCTATGTGTTATCTACCGACGATGTGGATGCAGATGAGAAATGTGGTTATCACGTTGCGTCGTAATAAATAGGTCATATAAGTTTGGCGGACGATGGCCTTACGCCTACAAGATGACAAGGATTTTTACATTTTGATGATGAAGGAAGGATCAAGAAAGGATAAAGAAGTGATATTTGATGAAATGGTTGCTAGTGTACAAGGGCCAAAGGGGAATGGACCAACTACCCCAAAGTATTGGATGAGCATATATGCTACTATGTGGTCATCTCCTGGCGGAAATGTGGAGTTGGGTTGTTCATTTATTTGGTCAGGGAACATATTTTACATACGCCCCAACTACACCATTTGGGATGAATCGCTTAAGGATCGGAGAATTGTTTTATTCAACCCTACAACATACATTATATCGGTTTTAGGCTACGTGAAGATTGTCCATTACTACCTCTGTGTAGATTTCATCATGACTCAGAGCTCACCAAGAAATGGTTTGATAAATAAGAGCCCAACATGAAGCATTGGGAAGAGTTAGTCGATCCGGATCAAGTGAAGGGTCTCCAAGTGTTGGAATGAGTATTTTCCTTTTGTTAAGAACTTGAACTATCAGATGCTTATATTTTGTCGTTTTCATATATTGTATGTGCATATATTGTATGTTGCAAACTGAAACAAGCTTAATGAATGAAATTGATTTGTATTTTTTGGGTACGTTGGACTCATGAAATTAGTAACATAATCGGTCTTATAATACGTTTTTAAAGTTCGATTTTCTACCTTAATATGCTGCAGCTTTTTCAGAATCGGTTTACGATAGAAATGTGATAAACCGATTCTGAATTCAAACAAGAATCGGTTTACGATGGAATCATTATAAATCGATTCTGAACAAAACTTGTATGGGATTCATTCAGAATCGGTCTTTGTGGACGATAATGTAATCCAATTTTGGTAAAAAAAGAAAAAAGTTACACAAGAACAGACAATTTTTAACTCAATAATCGGATTACATATGGTCTAACATGATCCGGTTGTGGACCATTTCCACAATTCTTAAACTCATAAAGTTGAAACTAGCACGGTTCTATTTCTTAGTGTGAGCTTCAACTATCAATCCCGCTTCGAAATGATAAAACCGCTCTTCTCTCCAAGCGGTATATTCATCATGTGTCGCGAACCTCTCTCCTCTGTGTCTAGCGAGAAACTCGTTGCACTTGAGGCATAATTCCTAACATGATTCATCCTTGAACAAATGTGGTCTAGTCCATAATTATAGCGTGGTTTCTTGCTCGTCTGTTTAACGAAAGGACCCCAATCAACTTGAAGCCAAAATACACTCTCATCTTGATGTTCTTTGGGAAGATCCTTGACTATATAATAATTTTTAACCCATTCGGTCTCTTCCTCAACATCCTTCATTCTTTTCCTTAGTCGGAATTGCTCTTGACCTCGTTTTTTTGCCTTGAGTTTCTCTTCATATTTTGTCGCAACCGATGACGATATGGTTTCTTTTGTAGTTATTTGTTTTCCTAACACTTCATCCATTACATTAATATATTTTTTAGGTGATGAAGACGACGTCGCGTTTGTAGTTGTTTGTTTGCTTCTTTTGCATATCTCTTCTTCCATTGCCGCAATTGATTTGGTTGTTCGCTTGCATCTTCTAAGTATGTGTTCGACCGAGTTGGTAGTTGATGATGATGGACTTGACATCTTCAAATGAAAAAAATTAACAATGGAGAGATATTTATTTGGATTAGCTAGTGTATGATAGAGAATAGGCTATCCTCTTTATATACACAATGGACCAACGGTTATAATTTCAAAAAAAAAAATAGTCGTTAACAGTTACAATCGGATTATATAGATGCGCGAATAATCCGATTATTGATTTCTCTACAAATCGGAACTTGAACCCATAATCTGTTGATGTGTGCATTAGCATAAACCGTTTACGGTTGATGTTCATCACATCAACCCAGAATTGGTTTATGTATGTGTACAATATAAACCGATTGCTTGTAACATCAACTACAATCGGACTAATATGTTGCACACATAAACCGATTCTGGGTGGATTTTCAGAAAATTTGATGATTGAATTTCGAAGATTTAGAGGTAAATCATTGTAGAGTACCTCTTAGAAGGAATGGATTAAAAGAATTTAACTCAATCACTTGAATTTAACGTGTTAGTTTTTTTTTCGAAACCCAAAAAGAAATTAGATTTCAATTGTTGTTTGCGATTGATTAGGTTTTAGTTTTGATTTTGATGGAAATTTAGTTTGGATTAATGATTTTTGTATTTGTTAATTAAATGATTATGATTTTGTATTTGTATTTGTATTAGAATAATTAAGGTTTCTTTAAAGGTTAATTTAGTATTTTTACCATCATTTAGACACCCCATATCCTTCTCTTTAAGTTAGTTGAAGAAATTCATAGGCCCCAAATAATCACCCTAGGCCCCAAATTAGCCAGGAAAAAAATAATAATAATATAAGGAGGGTGTATTTTCAATTTGGAAACTTGTCTTTTAAATTTTTTTCTATTCAAATGATAAGACTAATAGCGCTTGGATACCAGAAATAGTAGTCCTTTTGCTTCTCTAAAAACAAAAGCCAAAACTAAAACTATATTGCTTCGCAAAAAGTTAACTATTTTGTTTTTGAAATTCGATACCCAAACAAATATCTTATTTTACGACTTTTAGAAAATTGAAAAATAACTTATAAATGCATATTTAAACATGCTGTAACAATCTAGATTCTATACCCCTAAACTTATTCTCGTTCTTAGAGCATCTCCAATGCCAGGGGGTCAAGGTCTTAAATTGATATGACACATAGGATTTAAGACATTTTATACCAACTTTTCATCTCCACTTTAGGATTAGTTAATCTTTCAATAACTTCACACACTTTAGGATTAGTTAATCTTTAAAAACAAAACAACAAAAACAGAAAATCCCGAATAAATTGTAATATTGAAATAAATGGGAATGAGAAGAATGATTAATTGGGGGATATAAAAAGGAATTGGGGGATATAGGAAAAGGACAAAAAAAAAAGTCCAAATATCAATTCGGGGTCACCCCTTATCTAAGTATTTTTTAAATCCTAATCTACCCCTCACTAATCGGGTTTAGTGGTTAATAATAATTAGTAAAAATCTTAAGTATTTGTTAAATGATTAGTGTGTATTTGTATTTGGGTGAATGAGATGAGAGTAGAAAGATGGAAAAAAAAAAATTTGAGAGGGAACTTTTTTTGGTGGGAAGTGGAGGATGATTGTGAAAGAGAATTGTTGATAAGAGGTTGAAAATTTGATTTTTTTCTTTGAATCCACCATTGTTGTAAAAAAAGCTTGGTGCCTGTGATGGTATTCAACCAAAAAACCATGCCTAAGCATTTGCCGGAAATTTTTATAAATTGTTTGCCACTATCCAAGGGGTTCCCTCTCGTTACGATTTTTTCCTCGGTTTTGATCTTCAAAACCTTTTTTCCGGTTTTAATGAGTCTACTTCCTTTGATTATGTGATTTTCGAGCATGCCTAACTACTTCTTAGGCATGGTTTTTTTGCTTAAATTTCTATCTTCGGAACATGATGAAAAGTATCCGGGAAACTTCAATTTTTTTTCACTTGACTACCTGGCATTGATAGATTTCTATCGAGCATGCCGGCACCATTTTCGGCGTGGTTCTTCACCAATTCCCGCATGGTCTTCATCACTTCCTAGCGATGTAAAAAAATATTCCGTTTTGAGTTTTTCCTGGTTTTAATCAGTCCACTTAAGCATAGTATGTTGCTTAAATTTCTATGCTTAGGCACATGATGAAAAGTATCCAGAAACTTCAATTTTTTTTTCACTTGACTACCGGCATTGATAAATTTATATTGAGCATGCCGGTACTCAGTTACGGCATTGAATGTTAGTTACCAACCATGCCAAGGCACTGGAGTTTAAGCATGGTCTTCATCAATTCCGGCATGGTCTTCATCACTTGCAACATGATCTTCATCACTTACGAATTAAAAAAAAAAAAAAATTTGTTTCCAAAGTGAGGAGCGGTGAGAGAAGGAGAAGAGAATTTGAAAGAGAGGGGAGAGTTTAGAATTTGAAAGGGAATGGGGAATATTTGGGTTTCAAATTCTAACCCTGAAAGTGATTAATAAGAAGTGGAGATGGAAATGGGGGATATGATTTTGTTTTTTGATTTTAAGTTTTTGATTTTTATTTTGAGGGAAGGGTATTTTAGTATTTTCGCCTCCAAAAGTCACCCCTTAGCACACACCATGGGTTGGGGAAGTAATTCATATCCCCCAATTAATTTTTATATCCCCCAATTGCGTGTTCAATGAGAAAGCATCCCTACTTTAAAAACAAAAAACAAAAAAAAAAAATACTTTTTGTATTGGGATCTTTCAGGAATGTGTCCATTTCTGAAAAGAATGAAGACAAGAAATCAAAGAGAAAGATGAGGTTACTTGGCAGCTGGGGCAAGGAACTGAGATGCAACATGCAATGGTGGATAACAGAAAATATAGAAGAAATGAAGGATGGGCTTTAATTCACGAGTTGCATTCACGTGGAATTCGGGCTGAACATGGTTTCGGTTTTCCACTGAACCTAGGACCAAAACGGACCAATTGGAAAAACCGAACCGAACCATTTACTAATGGATTGGTTACGGTGTAGAAAGTGGAAAACCGATAGTGTTGGTTTTGGTTTGGTTTGACCTCTAAACCGAACCAAAAACCATTGAAAACCCGATTAATTTTTAAACTTAGTTTCTACATTTGATTTACAAGTATTAGATTCTACCCATTTAGAGGATAAATTGAAACCCTAAATCTAATATTTCATTATGATACTCTCCCTCTTTTTCTTTCTCCTTCTCTCAGTCGCCTCCCTTCTCCACCCCCAACTACAAAGAATCGCTACTCGACTTTTTCTTCCTGGTCCTCCTTCTTTTTTATTTGTTAATAACTAAATTAAGATATATTATATATCTTCTTTTGATCTCAGATTTAGAGTAAGCTTTAACTATTCTTGATATTTTTTTTTATTTTTTTTGTTACATTTGTGTAAACCAATACTATCTAACTACGATTTTTTATATGTAAATTTGTGTATTTTTTTTTTTGGTTTGACATAATTATTGGTTAACCAAAAACCACTGGGACAAACCGAAACCAACTGGAACCATTTGGAAACCGAACCAATGGTTAATGGATTGGTTTAGTTTAGATTTTTAGGAACAATAGTATTGGTTTCGGTTTTGGTTTGGCTAGAAACCGAACCAAAACCGACATGAACAGCCCTACGTGGAATCAATAAGATTTAGTAAACTTGGTAGCTATACGACATGTCAAATTTGGAGGGATTTACTTCCTTGTCATGATTTTGACTATTGCTTTGCAGTATCAATTAGAGTTGGGGCACGCCTGTTGGCTCCATTCTTGCACCGTGTTAATCCCGCAACAGTTCTGCAACAAAAGACAAATTGGACCTAGATTTGGGCGGTGGGTTGTTCAAGACGATATTTAAGCACATCTGATATGTAGGACCAGGTCATTGCCGCTCCTCGATTGGAAGGGACGCGATTTTCTGTGGTTTATTCTACGCACATCTCATATTTCAGTGTGGGAATGTAATTAATATACCCTATTTCAGTTTGGTTTTGGCCTTTGGGGCTATCTACCATTTTTACATTTCTGAAGAAAATTAGGACTTGCGATACAGCAAAACAAGTTTACATTAGTCCTGAGAGGACTACCACAGACAGTAGGCAAACCCAAATACACATAATGAACGTGCAAACCTTGCAGTTCGTCGGCTTAGCTGGTGACATCCCAATCCGCAGATTTACAGTAAAGACTAGATTTACTGGGTCATGTAAAATCTATATAAAACTACATGCAATTCTCTACTACATGACTACAACCTAATGAACGATTTTTTTTTGGCACAGCCCAGTTGGATTATATGGGCTCAAGGACAAGATTTTGCTTTCCTCACAAACTTGTGTAAGGTCAAACCTTGCTCGCTCGAGCAGTTCCCCTAAGGCTGAAACAAGTAAAGAAGAGTTATTCATTTGTACAAACCCATCCTCTCCACAATTGATATTCTTGTGCAAATATTCATAGACCCTATCAAAAATGGGAGTAATAGATCTCTATGTATCGCCTTACAAAACAAGACTTTTAGTTTCCTGCTGCTGAAGGATGCAAGCACAAGTGCACAACACCTTTGTAATCACGAATTGTTTGAAAATTGTTTTCTTTACCTGCAACTCTGTCCAATTTTTGTTAAGCGATTTTCGCTGTTACTAGTCTGGTGAACATTTCCTTTGCACATTTTTGTATGAAACTTGGCAGCTTTCTCAACATCTCCAATAGGGCCCACCAGTCTCCTGAGAATAGATAAAGAAATATTAAGCAAAAGTTTGAAGGTCTGAAAAACTTATTATTAGAGATTAAAGCACAATTACTGAAGCCAGAGATGGATGAAGGGAAGAAAATAATTACAATAGGTAGTCTAGACTGATTGACATAACCACGTACAATTCATCCGATATGTGGAATCTTCAACAGGGCCATCACCCATATATTTTCTAGCCAGTGAAAGTGACCTATTGTGCTGGTTGATAGATACACACTTCAAGAGTGTATTACTGAGCCCATTAATGGTGTCAACGAGATGCACCGTGTAATTGACCGTTGTTATTTTTGGGGTGTACTAAAATGTTAAGACCGTAGTTCCTCAATTTTCAACTATCCAACACATTCCCCCAGTACAAGATGTAAAGTGCTTGCAAAATCAACTGTGTAAAAGCACAAGCCATTCACTTAAGAGTTAGAATTCTTACTATAAGGTGCAAGCTACTACTCAAAGAAAGCTTAAGCAGTCAACAGGTTATGAAACCAACCTGGGGAATTGAGTGTCCTTCCCATAACTGCAAATTCGGTGCCACGATGATGACCAGTCTGTAGCTGAGAACACATGCTTTAAAGTCTTCCTCTTTACTCAGGACAAAAAGCTTCCTCTTTACGCCAGACAAAAACTAAATGGGTCGAATTATCTGTCTAAGCAATCCTCCTCCACCAGTACATTTTTCATCGTATTTGGAACCCATGCATATGCCTACATATATATGTACTTTGTGATGGTTCCTTGCTCTTAATACCTCACTCATGCTGCCACCCCTTCATATTGAAGTGTGTCTGGATATGAGAAACCTTCAAGCATAATGATTAATATTTGCAGTAGCTGTTGTTACTTGAGTAGAAGTTCCCAACCCAATCTCCAAAACCACCGACTCCAATAGCTCAAACAAGAAAAGAGCATCATCTGCATGGCCACTGAAAATAACAACAAAATTAAGAAACAACGTCCTTTTGGGGCAAGTAACAGAAATATACAACCAGGGATATGGACCTACCTCTGACCAGCTATCGAAAAGATCCAAAGTTTTTGAGTTGATCCACAATTAGGGAATTAGTTAACACGCAGATGGTGGCGTTGCTGAGTGGGAGCTGCTATCGCGCATTCTTTGAAGAAATTTCCTAGCTTTCTTAACATCTCCTCCTTTAAGAAGGCCCTTTATAATGGTATCGTATGTAATAACATTTGGAATGCAACCATTCTTTTCCATTTCAAACATCAATCTCTCAGCCTCAATAAACATGCCTTCTTTGCACATACCATTGATCATTATGGTATATGTTACAACATTGGGAACTAATCCTTTATGTGTGATTCCGTAAAATATTTTCCTTGCATACTCGAAGTTTTTGGCATTGCACAACCCAGCAATAACTAAACTATAAATCTGAATGTCAATTTTAAGGCCCTTACCTTCCATAGACTGAAATAATTCTATCGCCTCATCAATATGTCCATTCTTGAAAAGTCCATCTAACATGGCACCATATGTAACTATGTCTGGAAATACATCAATTGATTGCATCTCGGTTAATAGGCTTCGTGCAGTTGTAACTCTTCCAGCACGACATAGTCCGGCAACAAGTGTACTGTATGTAACATTTGCTAGTTTTAGACCCTTTCGCTTCATTTTCTTGTACAGCTGCAAAGCATCATCCAACCTAGAGTTCTTGCAGTATCCATCTATCATCGAATTATAAGTAACTATATCAGGTTCCTTGCCTAACTTCATCATTTCCTCGAACAACTCCCCAGCTTTTCCAATCTTCCCCTCTTTGGACAGAGAATCTATTTGCATATTATATACAACTACTGTAGGTGATATCCCTTTGTCCACCATTTCTTCAAAATATCTCTGCGCTTCCTTCCACTGTCCACATTGGCTAAAACCATGAACTAGAGAACCATAAGTGATTGCATTTGCCGGAATTCCTCGAGCAAACATGTTATCAAAAAGTTCTACAGCCTCACTTAACCGGTCCGACTTGCATAGCCCACTAATCAAAGAACTATAAACAACAACATTCGGAACAATTTTTCGAATATTTACCATTTGCTCAAACATATTTACAGCTTCATCCACTAACCCAGTTTTGCATAGAGTATCTATGATTACCCCGAACGTAACAACATTAGGTCGAACCCCACTAACAGTCATTTTCTCAAACAGATGAACTGCAGGTCGGATATTTCCTTGCAGACATAACCCTTTGATCAAAGAAGTGAAAGTTACAACACTAGGACGATAACCCCTCTTTAAAATTTCACTAAACAAACTGAAACCATAATCAACTTTCCTTAACTGACAACAACAATTAATCAAACTGTTATATGTAAAGATATTAGGTTCAATTCCAACAAATTTCATTCTCTGATACAATGGAAACACCGAAGTATAACATCTTAGTTTAGAGATTGAAGTTAGTAAATTATTAAATGCTTCAATTGATGGAAATGGGTTCAATGAAACCATATAATCGAAGTGGCCTAATGCATCATCAAGTTTTTTAATTTGACTAGACTTGCACTGATCAAGCACTAAACTTTTGCATTGGGTTTTATGACACGAAGCATAACTTCTGCCGGGTGTGATTGGAATGGAAGGAGAAACTGAGGAGAAACGGGTGGTGGTATTATTGTGCAGACGAAGTGGAGGGTTAATTAGCCTTCTGACATAGAGAATCATTCTCTGGGTTTAGGGTTTTTGTTTCACATGATGAGGGAAAGACGTATTTACAGTGAAGAAGGCCGAAGGCTAAGGTCGGTCGGCATTGCAATTTGAAACAAGCAAACGGTTCAAATTGTAATGCCATGAGCCCCGTTGGTACAGATCTTACAATGTCGTGACTCATGAAGCCTGGAACGACGGTCCGGAAAAGGGGTGTGATTGAGGACCATGGTACAATATTTGTACCGCTGCACCGCCTATTTTAAACTCGGTGAATTGGGGTACACCCAAACTAATTGGGGTACATTTATTTTATTTTATTTTTTATTTATTTATTTTTTTGTATAAAGAATATTACATTAACTAGTTGGAAGCCTAACAAGCTAAGCTCCAACGACATACTACTACATAAATCGAACATGTTGTCGTGCTAATCTACCAGCGAGCCTCATGAGTAACCTAGCCAAGGGAGCCAAAGCGGATGGGGGCTAAGATTGTGTCACAAGGGGGGGCAAGCTAACACTACCTTCCATGTTAATGCCTGCAATATTACGCCATTGGGGACTCGAACCTGGGACCTCCTGGAGCGCATGAAACTTTGGGAAACAGGGATGACCAGCTGAGCTAGGTGCCCGTTCTTGTACATTAGATATTTCATTCAAGAACCAACTTGGGGAGTTAGCAACCCTTACATCAAATTGGGTAGATCCATCTACTGTTGGGATTGCAGTGTCATCCCTAACATTTGATTTATCTATTTCTAAAGCCTGAAGGATACAAGATGGTGTATGACCCCAACTAAGAACAGTACTAAAAGTCTTAGCTTCTTTAGCTAGAACATCAGCCACATTGTTTGCTGATCTTGGAACAAAAACAAAACCAAAAAAAAATTGAACAAAAATTGGGGTACTTAATATGACAAAATAGAATCATTTGAAAGCAAAATTTAAAACCTTTTATCCATATGTCTTTACTAATATCTAATTTGTCCTCGAATTAATAGCACTAATGGTGGGTTTGGTCGAAGAATTCATAATTTCGAGGAATTTATAATTTCATGGGACTATAAATTTTGGGATTCATGTAAATCACTCATGTGTTTGGTAACTCAATTAAAATACCTAGGATTCATATAATTTCCTTCTTTTAAATTCCGTGTATTTTTTGGCATTGCCCTCGTATGAAATTTTAGGATTAAAAAGAGTGGGTCCACAAATCCCTAGATAAGATTCAAGAAATTTTAGGGGGGAGGGGTCGGACTCTATATGGAGGATTTCCTGGATAAGAGATTCTCGTAGGAAGCGTGATTCTAAGGATTTGAGCAAACAAACGTACCGAGGGAAATGTAATTCCCCCAAATCCCCTAGACCAATAAATCTCACATTTAAAATTTTGCATCTAAACCCACCATAGGGTTTTTGTTTCACATGATGGGTGAAAGACGTATCTACTGCGAAGATGGCCTTAGTCTAAGGTCGGTTGGGATTGCAATTTGAGAATTGCCAAAGTCAGAGAGAGACCAGGTTTTAGCTTGCTATTCTGTCAAGTTGCATTACGAAGGTTTTAGATTGGAATGTTCAAGGATATGGGAATAAACATACTAGGAATAAAGTTTTATTTTATTTTGTAATCCATATGTATTGATAGTTTTGTCACTAAAATTGACAAAGGGGATATTGTTAGAGCACTGCTCGGTCGAACTCGCATGCGTTGCTATCTCAAGCATGTTTGTCAATGTTAGTGATCAAAACTATAAGTCTTGATTTCTAGCCTATTTATATAATGTCTCGGACTAGGATAGATTGTGTAGTTGAGGCTTAGACTTCACCGCGTTCATCATTTGAAGACAAAGAACTACTAAGGAGAGCTTGTGGAACTTGATCAACAAAAGGTATGTGGATACTGAAACTCATCTATCACATGGAAAGTCTATTTCTACTCTATCTCATATATTGAGGCATAAGTCGTGTTACGATATAGTTTTCTATTATACACATTTGAGATTTCAAGCTGAGTTTATCTCGCTTACATATTTCTCGGAATATGTGTTGGCAAGCTTTCGCTTCGACCAAGTTCATCTTATATCATGTCAAAATTGCCGAGTAACATCTTACATGGTTTGTGTGATACAATCATTTGGTGTAATCTAGGAATGTTTCGTTATGATTATTTCAATATCTTGAAAATTGCTTTGATGTTAATAGTGTGTGAAAACGGCTATTGTCATCCTCTAAGAAAGTTTCAATGATTGAAATAAAGATCTTAGAATCATGTAACCATGTTTGGATATAAACATAGTGTGTTCTCACATTTGTGTATAAGTCCAAAACAGTGGAACCGAAGTATGGGTACCCGTACGCGCATCGCGGTTGTTGGATGTCTCGGGGCAAGTATGCGTAGGCTAAGTCTCACGTCCGAGAATTTCTGCTGGAGTTTGGAAGTGTAAATTGGTATGCGCACCAAGACGCTGGCATCGGTGTAACCAAACTCGATCAGGCTACTTAAGTATGCGTACCCTTTTGCATACTTGAGTTGGTTACTTTCTAAAATCGGTTGTGTACATGAACTCAAACATTTATAAAATAAGGAATGCAATCTTTGCAAATCGTGGCTATAATGTTCATGAATTGATTCGAGTGAATCAAACCGATTTTGCTTCAATTGTGTTCTTGTGTACTTATATGAG
The DNA here is from genome assembly GCA_023531295.1 of Papaver armeniacum. Taxonomy (NCBI): domain Eukaryota; kingdom Viridiplantae; phylum Streptophyta; class Magnoliopsida; order Ranunculales; family Papaveraceae; genus Papaver; species Papaver armeniacum. The sequence goes on from JAJJWW010019044.1 coordinate 20,057, forward strand.
AATATAGAAAATGAAAGGATCTTTAACTAGTTTCATTTGAGTCATTTGAACTAGTTATGGTTAAGATGAACAGGGTTGATATGAGAGTAATCATATGGCTAACTTCGGTTAACTATTTGTGAGTCAACATGGTGTACACGTTTGGGTACGGTTACATAAACCTAAATGAGGGTACATTTCATTTGTGTGTAACAAGCTAAGTTCGATCTAACGGTTGAAAGATATTAGCTTGGTTGAATCAGGTTTTTCATCTAACGGTAAATATTGAATGCTTTGTTAGTTTAACTCAATAAAGTATCATTTGTCCTGTAATAATTAGTTTAAATTATTCTCCGTTTAGAAAATCTAAAATCTTTATGATTACCTTTGAATAATGTCTTCCAAGTGATATAACTGATCATTCTATAACTTCAACCATACCATATTGGTTAACTGATGAACTGGAATAGTAGTAATTAACTGAGTCTATGCTGTTTAATTCTTTCTTGAATGCAGAAAATCAACAAATGCTTGCGGCACATCAATCTTCCATACCTCGCCGTAGCCCAAGGTTTCTCCAGCAGACACAGGAACCACAGTTAGAGCAGTGTCGTATTAGGGAGAGTGCAAAAAGAAAATCAGTGATTGAAGTTGAGAAGGAACAAATCTGTGAAAAACGTTGTTTCGGTAATAACAAACGTATAATAAATATTCGGAATGTTGTTGGGAATGATCAGGAAGAGGGTTCAAGTAGTGGTAACAAAGAAAATATATATATGATATATTTTTTTGTTTCTCTTTTACGCATTTCACTTTGTTGCTGACTAATGCACAATTCTTATCATATCCACTGGAATGAAAATGCAGTGAATTTATAGATAATAACATTAATGATATAATTCTTTATTGGATGCAGCAAATCCACAAATTCCTGAAGCAACTCGATCTTTTGAACCTCTCCATAGCCCAAGGTTCCTCCACCAATCTCAGGAACCACAGTTAGAGCAGCATCGTGCTAGGGCAAGTGCAAAAAGAAAATCAGTGATTGAAGTTGGGGAGGAACAAGTCTGTGAAAAGCGTCATTTCCATAATAACAAACTTATAACAAGAATTCGCAATGCTGTTCGGAACGACCAGGAAGCGGGTACAAGTAGTGGTAAGAAACACGTATATATAAATATCTTAAACTATATGTGTTTATTCATCTGTAGCTTCATAATTTCAGCTACAATTAAGGCTTCATGTGCTAATTCAATAGAAAATGAATATTGTATTCGGATCATTCATCCATTAGCAAGACATGTATCACTCATTCATTGTACCAATATGAACTTTGTGTTGATTATTAGGTAGTTGATTCAAGTTTTACTTTTAATCTTGATACTCAACATACGCCACATGAGTGAAATATCTACATTCTAGAACAAGCCCAGTTCTCATTTTATAAACTTCTGTATCACTTATTAAGGAACTAATTTTTGTGTCTTTAACTTCTGTAGTAATGGAGTTTAATCAACTCCCGCTGTCGAGACCCCGTAGAAGCCCCTGATCGTAGAAGATGGTCGTTTCACAAATCCAACTATTGCACAAGTGTTTTTCACGTTAATGACGTATGCTCTTTGCCGACCCAAAACAGTTGGAGGTCTGATTGCAGATATTATTAACCAAGAAACAAGTCACGGTAAATATATGTGTATTGTTGTGGAAACTTTATCATCATCGTGATATGCTTTTGCAGTAGTAGATGTACTGATGTGAAACTTTGATCTTATTAAATTATAGGATTTGTTTATCTTACTAATTAAAGTTAAATATATGTGCAGCAAATGAACAAGGTTTTTCCACAGATCAAACAAATCTGCCACGTCACACTGATGAACAATGATCTGATACAAATCTAGTAAATTTGCCACATCACTGTGAAGGCAAATGGCCATCAATTCAACATCGTGTAGAATCCCAAGATTTACTCGACAAGCTCAACATAGAGGATCGGTACACACACAAATTGGCAAAATCGGTATGGTACATATACCTTATCTCGTTGTCCATATATATATTTCTACTTCTAATTGTTCTTAGTGATGAAACTACCTTTACATTGACATAGTTAATCGATAAACAAGTTCGTAAAATAGATAGACCAAAGAATAATCTTTAGGTCTATATTTTTTATCTCTCCATCTAAGTTATATATATATATATATTGCTTAGATTATATCCATCCATGTTAATAGTTTTTTTTATGATAACCTAAATATTGTCTTCAAAACTCAACTCATGCAAAGAACAAACAACAATCTTGCAACCAACTTAAACCTCCGTAGAAGCCCTCGACTCATGGAGCAGGCTCGGTCTCTAGAATCCCGGCATGCACAGGATGCAATACGTAAGTTTTTTTATTAACATCCATGGCCACCCATGGTATGGTATAGTAATCAAGTGAGGGTAACTTAGTTTTTCTATGATGACCTAATGATTATTCCGAACTAACTCAATTTGTGCAGCAGCAGATGACAATCATGCATCCCACTTCAAACTTCGTAAAAGCCCTCGACTCATGGAGCATCCTCAATGTCGGGAATCTCGGTATCCACAAAATGCAATAGTTAAGTTTTTTTTAGTACATATATGTAAGTTTTTTTATATAAATCTAGATCGAATTTATAAGGTCCTGCTGCAGCTGAACTTGATTTATACTCTAGCTTCTTGGTAGAAATTTTGACCACTATCTTAGGCTTAGAGTGAGATGTACAATCACAAAGTTCCTTCTGAAATTGTTAGCTCAAAGGAACTCTTATAGATGTCTAGATAATCTAACAAAGTGGATACGATAGTTTAATGTCTCCTCGCAAGATGTTTATTAAATCAAAACACAATAGAACACCGACACCTCTATCTTTCATTTATACGATAGTAAGATAAAGATAAGAATTTGGTTCCTTAAGATGGAAATACATGTTAATAATTGTTAACATGAATCGCACTCATTTTGATAACTACATATTTTCAAAAACATTTAGTTTGGTTAGTCAATGTATGCTGAATTATATGTAGATTTTGACGTGTTTGCTTTTACCTGCAGCAAACCCACAAGGAGTTCAAGTCGGAAGAGGGAGAGGTCAGTCACGTCGAAGTGTTCTTTGGAAGATCTTCATTTCTGAATTGTGCGAGAGGGACTACCTACCAAGTTGGATTCATGAAGTTTCATTTGCCACCATCAGGGACATTTCCAAAGTGCCAAGCGATGATTTTTTATCGCGAACCAAAAGGCTTTTGTTGTTCAGATGGGAAAGTTGTTTTACCGTTTGTTGCCCCACCTATTGAACTTTTGGAGTTGTTTGATGATTAAAAAGAGAAGTAGGGGTACACTTTCGGAGGTACATACGACGCTATAATCAGTGTTTCTCATTAACGTCATTTGGGGTGAATTATGGATTTAGAATTAGTGATAATATAGAAGGTGTATACACATTTCGTGTTCAAGGTGATATCTACCATAGAATAGGCGCCTTTTTTACCTCCTGTGGTTGAAAATGAAACAGATCCTCCAACAACATTCGTCAAGATATGTATGTGTATATTTATGATCTGAGATAACGAGATTAATTGGAGAATGAAAGAAGGTAGTGACGATCTAAACAGAGTGGTGATGGAGAAGTTGAGGATAATTCTTGATACACACAATAGGTTTGTGCATGTAATCAGGCCACTTGCACAACGTGAGGACATCCAAAGATGTAGGTTGGTAATTAAAGAACGACCTAAGACTGAGAAGCAGTACACGGTTCCAACTGCTTCACAAGTCGCCGCAATTGTAGTTGAAGGAGATGGGTCTAAAAAACCTGGAGAGCGAGACATTGTAGTCCAAACAACGAAAGGAAAGCTGTTATTTATCAATGAAACATCGGGTTGTTATGATCCTCTTCAATATCCGTTTTTGCTACCATATGGGAGTTATGGATGGGATCTGAATAGTATGGATGAGAATGGCAGACAGTTTACATGCCTCGAGTATTACTCCTACATGCTACAGTATATATAATATAAATGTTTAACAGCTACACTTTACAATAGAACTTACACATATTATGTTAACACAAATAATATAAATAATTTATATATTTGTTGTCGCTATTGTTTGACAGGTTCGAAGTAATGACGACTCACTTCTTCTTCGAGGCGGAAGACTACTACAACAATATGTTGTGGATAATCGGGTGAAGATTGATTCGTCTAGACTTAGATGGTTATGGGATCATCAAGAGGATATAAGAGCCGAATTGCATCAAGGTCTACAAGATGCATGAATGGACTATAAACCAGTCTGCAAGTAAGTTAATAGATAATCACTTTCTTTTTTGGCCCAAAGGCTAATTAAGCCTATATTTATTTTATTCTTTATCTTTAAATATTTATTGTGAAATGTTATACGATAATGACAAACCGTTAAAGGAAATTACTTCATTTAAATCCGAAATTTGCTTCTTTTTTTTGTCATGACAGTTTATCTTGGTCAGAGGAAAGTGCTTCCTTCCTCATACATGGGCAGCCCCCGTGACATGTACCAATGATATCAGGGATGCAATGGCACTGGTAAAAAAGTAAGGAAGCCTGATTTGTTCATTACAATGACTTGCAACCCACTTTGGGATGAAATCGTGTCCAACCTGAGGCCGGGTCAATGTGCAGCGGATAGACCTGACCTGACTACAAGGGTGTTCCGTGCAAAGATTGAAGAGCTAAAGGTAGATCTTTTTACCAAGTCAATATTTGGCAGAGTAGCTGCCCATGTGCATGTTGTTGAGTTTCAAAAAAGAGGTCTGCCTCATGTTCATATGTTAATTATTTTGAGGGAGGAAGACAAATTACAAGGTCCCGATGATTATAATAAGATAGTGAGAGCAGAATTACCTGACCCCGACGAAGATCCAGTAACTACACAAGTGTGTGAAAAAGTGGATGATTCACGGTCCATGTGGTAGTAAATGCATGAGAGATGGTAAATGTAAGAGAAACTTTCCAAAAGAGTTTTCTGAGTGTACCGTGCAAGGAAAAGATGCATACCCGTTTACGTGGAGACGTAATAATGGACGACGCGTACGCAAGAGTGAAAGTTTGAAGTAGATAATAGGATGGTTGTTCCTTATAACCCTTGGTTATTACAAAAGTATGATTGTCATATAAACGTAGAAATTTATAGCAGTGTGGAGAGTGTTAAATACCTTTACAAGTATGTATAAAAGGGTCCGGATTATGTATCTTTCGGAGTGCAGCCAGTAGACCAAGACGAGATAACAAGGTATAAAAATGCAAGATGGGTTTGTGCTCAAGAGGCAGTGTGGAAGATCTTTAACTTTCCTCTTTACAAGGTCTATCCTTCGGTAGTGAGATTACAGATACATCTTCCCAACCAATAGAGCGTCAGTACTATGATTACCAAACGTTGGATGAAATTTTGTCCGATGAAAGAAATTTGAGAACAACTTTGATGAGAGTTATTTGTGACAAATGCTCGCGATCCTAGAGCGAGAGAGTTGTTATACCGAGAATTTCCGAACGCCACCGTTGGGATACAATAACTAAAGAGTGGAGAAAGAAGACGAAGTACAACAGAAGTCGATAGGGAGGGTTTATACGGTACCTTTATATGCAGGAGAGGTGTGGTTATTAAGGCACATTCTGAACCACGTTAGAGGTACGACTTCTTTTGATGATCTATTGTTTGTTGATAGAGAAAGATGTCGGACATTCAAAAGAGCTTAGAAAAACCGGGACTCTTAGAATGATCGAGTGCGAGAGCGTCTTTGGTCAAGTCAAAGAATAAATCAAGATGTCGTCTGCTCCGAGAAGACATTCGCTTTTATCTTGAACTTTTGTAATCCATCGCGTGAGAAAATCAGGATGAATTTTTCAACAAAGATGGTCGAGATTACTCGAGTTCAAGCAATACAAGCACAACATTCTTATCAGATCGTCTTCTTCGTGAGTTGAATTTGATACTTAAGCAGCACGATAAAGATATATCCATGTATGATCTACCGCCGATTGTAAGCACATTGGGTGAGGATTTTGAGATCTCAAGTATGATTCTAGGGGAGTTGTCGATTCCTATATCTGACGAAGACCTGTCTTTTGTCCAAAAGTTGAATGAAGGCCAGTCTAGGGCCTACGATACAATCATGGGAGCAATTGAGAGAAAGGAAAGTAAAGTATTCTTCATAGATGGTCCGGGAGGTACGGGGAAGACATATCTCTATTGTGTTATTCTGGCGACTGTTAGAAAAAATGGTGGTATTGCGTTAGCAACAACCACGCCGGGAATTGCTGCTAATATGCTACCTGGTGGGAGGACAGCACACTCAAGGTTTCAACTTCTAATGACATCGACATCAACTTCAATGTGTCGTACGAAGAAAAAAACTGAGGAAGCTAAACTTTTGAGGCATGCTACCATCCTTATGTTGGATGAAGCTAGAATGGCGCATCGCTATTCTTTGGAAGCATTTGATCGGACGATGAGAGATATCACAGGGATTGCTGAACCATTTGGTGGAAATATTCTAATCATGGGAGGTGATTTCCGTCAGGTACTACCAGTGATTCCAAGGACTACAAGGGGACAGACAGTCGATGCATGTCTTCGCAGGTACATGCATTTTTTTTTCTTGCAAGATAAAAAAAATTGTTTTATATTGATATGATTACTTAATTGAAAAAGAAGGGGTCTAACAACCACACCCAATATTTCGCTTAACAATCTGTATGGACAAACTCCAATATACTTTCTAGAGAATCAATTATACAGTCAGAATCAATCTAGATAAAAAGTATATCAAAGAGTTAATATCTTAATCTCTCGATTTGATCTTTACTCAAGCAAATAGAAATCATGAGTCTTTATCAAAGAGATAACTTGGATGGTACCAAAGACCAATATCCAAGTGTCAATCAATTTAAATCAACAACCCAAAAGGTCGAATATTCTAATTGATTAAACAACGCACAACCTGTGATATTTCAATTATATAAACAAATATAATACTAATAGAAATAACACGACACTGTAATTTTGTTAACGAGGAAACCGCAAATGCAGAAAAACCCGGGACCTAGTCCGTTGAACACACACGTATTGCCGATACAGGACTCTAGCCTACTCAAATTAACTTCGGTCTGGACCGTAGTTGAACCCCAATCAATCTCACACCGATCCAAGGTACAAGTTATGCTCCTACGCCTCGATCCCAACAGGATGCTACGACTTGATTCCCTTAGATGATATCACCCACAACTAAGAGTTGCTACGACTCCAAAGTCGAAGACTTTAATAACAAATCAGTATCACAATGGAAAAGTCTGATGAATAGATAATCCGTGTCCCACGAATAAACCAATGAGTTCTGTTTCGTCTTTTTGATAAATCAAGGTGAACAGGAGAACCAATCAAAGACAGGACTTATATTCAAGAACATCCTAGTATTATTGATCACCTCACAATAATCTTAATCGATAACAAAAAAAGATATTGCGGAATCACAAACGATGAGACGAAGTGTTTGTGATTTCTTTTCTATCTTGCCTATCTGAGATATAAATCTCAAGCCAATTATTTAAATTGTACTGCAAACGATAGAAACAAGACAAAGATCAGATCACACAACTTCAAGAAAAGTAGTATCGGTTTTTCACAATCCAAATGAAGTCTTTAAGTCGTTAACCTTGTTTTAGAAGAAGAAAACCAAAGGTTAAAAGAGAATCGACTCTAGCTTAGCAAACTAGTATCACACGTAAAGTGTGGGGATTAGGTTTCCTAGTTGCTAGAGTTCTCCCTTATATAGTCTTTCAAATCATGATTTGCAATCAATGTTAGCTTGGTAACAAAGCATTCAATATTCACCGTTAAAACTGATTAGATTCAAGCTAATATTCTCAACCGTTGGATCGAAAACTTAGCTTGTTACACACAAATAAAATGTTCAATTTTGGGTTTATGAACCGTACCCAAATATTAACATTTGTTGGTTCAACAATAGTCAACCAAATGGTTAGCCATATGATCACTCTCATATCAACCATATTCTTTTTTTCACCATAACTAGTTCAAATGACTCAAATGAACTAGTTAGAGAGTTGTTCAATTGCTTAGATCTTATGTAACTACACAAGACACAATCGAAGCAAAAACGGTTTGATTCACTCGAATCGGTTCATGAACTTTATATCCACGGTTTGCAAAAGCATTCCTTAGTTTATATAAACATGAGTTCAAGAACAACCGGTTTTATATAACCTACTCAAGTTCGCGGACTGGGTTCACGGACTTAAGCTCATGGAAGGAGTACAAAAAATCCAGCAGAAATTCTCGGAGTGAGAACTTCCGCCAAGCCATGGACTTGGCTTGCGCCACTTCCATTTCTCTTGATCAACAAAGTTCGCAAACTTTGGTTCAAGGAATAAGGACTTATACATATATGTGTTTCCACAACAATGCTTATATCCTACCAATGGTTATGTAATCTAAACTCTCATTTCAATCATTGTAACATTCTCGTGAGAACGTTATATAGCCGTTATTCACGCATTATTTTTCATCGTGAGCAATTTCTAAAGTGATTGAAAAACATAACATGACTCGTCAACTAGGGTAAAGATGAATTCATTTAAAGTTTAAAGTTTACCAACACATATTTCGAGAAATAGATAGGCGAGTTAAACTCTCATTTAAATAGCAAATGTGTATAATGAAAGTCTATACGTCTAAACGACTTTTGTCTCAAGAGTAGGAGATAGAGTAAATAGACTTTTGAGTGACGTATAAGTTCAAGTCTCCACATACCTTTTAGTCGATGAAGGTTCCACCGATTCTCGAGTAGTCCTTCGTAGTTAATGCCGGAGATGACTCCACTTCACTTTTCTATAAAGGACAATGTTTGATACATTTTAAAGCTACATAATAGTTCTTAATAGGAAATCAAGAGATGGCCAACACAAACTTTAGTGAATGCTTGAGCCATTCAAATAGCTCCCACAAACCATGTAACCATGGGTTATTCGCCTTCATGTTTCAACCGAGATGATGCAACAAATACAAAATATTCTTTGAACTTTTAAAAGCATCACCAACCAGGATGCGTTGGTTTTAAGCTTTTCCATGTGAATATGATTTGAGTTACATTACATTCTTAATCTTGTTCAACGGTCATCCTCCATTTGTGCACTTGGAAAATGATCTCATTAGACATGGTTTAAAGACCTACATTAGGAAGAGAATGGCCAACATGATCTCAGAAGAATCCCGCGACATGTAATCATTTTCCATGAATTACTACCAATCACAAAACTTTCTCCATTCCAAACTAATGAGATGATGTTTGAAAGTCTTCTCAAACCTAACTTCGCACCAAAGAATTTGAGAGTAAATGATTGCCATGGAGTGCATCTTGGTTCTAACCCAACACATAGGCTAGAAATCAAGACTTAAGTTTGATGCGTATATATTGACAAACATGTATAACATAATCCCCCAAGAGATCAAGAATTCTTTGTGACGCTTGGTTGTAAGTCCGCTCTGCGATTTCAGGCACAACCGAGCAATGCTCTAACATTAATGTTTCTCAAACTCGGTATTTAATGAACTTTTAAGAGGATAATTCGAAATGATATTGAGTTACATTACATTCTTAACAGTCACATTTGTGGGAAAATGTACATGTTTGCATCCTTTTGTCAATCCCCTTGAAGAATATCACCAAGCTTTATGTGAAGCCGAGGATGCATCTTATTCTAAGTTTTTGATTCATGTTGGTGGCTAAGGAAACTAATGAGATGATAAAGGGAAAGATGGTCATACCATGGGTTAGTGATGCTTCTTTGTCTCAACTTATAGTACATGTGTAACATTTCCAAACTTGGTGGAAAATGCCATGTGGTTAGTGATGCCTTTGTCTCAACTTATAGAGATATATGTACTACATGGTCAATAGGGCATTGATCACACCATTAAATGAGTACGTCGAAAAGCTTAATGACCGAGTACTTAGCATCATTCATGGAAAAGAGGTTCTATTCTACTCATTTGATTCTGTGGACGACGATACTCACGGTCTTTACCAACAAGAATACCTGAACAACATTGCTCCTGGAGGTTTGCCATCACACATTTTGAAATTGAAGATCGATGCGCCTATTATTTTCTTGCGGAATGTTGATGCAAAAATGGTCTATGTAATGGTACCAAAGTTAATAATCAAAGAGTTCTTCCCAAACCGTAGAGATCTTGTAATAATTAGTGGAAATTACATAGGTACACGAGTCTTCATTCACAGGATGTCACCGGATCCACCCGAGAATCTGGCTCCCGTACAAGTTTAACGTCACTTGCTTTCCGATTCGTTTGTGCTTCGCCTTTACAGTCAACAAAGCGCAAGGGCAGACGATCGAAAACACGGGTATTTTTTTCCCTGAACATGTGTTCAGCCATGGTCAATTGTACGTTGCTCTCTCAAGAGGAGTGTCAAGTAGCAAAACGAAAGTATTAGTGACTAAAGGCATCATTGCTAAAACAAGGGAACATACACGAAAAATGTTGTGTATAAAGAGGTCTTTTTGTCTTAGAAAACAACGAGTTACGAATACACATTCTTGATGTAAAAGGACATTTATGACTGAAAATTTATTAAATGAAAAAATTCAAGTTTAGTAGTATTTACTTTTAGGTCTGTATGATACCTTCTTTTTATCGTTGACTTTGACCATTGACCCGTTGTTGACTTTAACCGTTGACTAATATACGAAAAAAAACAAAATTACAGAATGAACAGAAAGGCAGGCGCATCGCGCATACGTGTTATACTAGTAAACATAGTGTGTTCTCACATTTGTGTATAAGTCCAAAACAGGGAACCTGAAGTATGCGTATCCGTACGCGTACTAGCGGTTGTTGGTTGTCTGGGCAAGTATGCGTACTTGTACGCATACTGGCGGAAGTCTCACGTCCGAGAATTTGGCTTGAGTTTGGAAGTGTAAATTGGTATGCGCACCGTACGCATAATCGGCGTAACCAAACTCGGTTCTTGCATTTAAGTATGCGTACACGTTTGCATACTTGAGTTGGTTACTTTCTAAAATCGGTTGTGTACATGAACTCAAACATTTATAAAATAAGGAATGGAATCTTTGCAAACCGTGGCTATAATGTTCATGAATTGATTCGAGTGAATCAAACCGATTTTGCTTCACTTGTGTTCTTGTGTACTTCTATGAGAATATAGCAATTGAACGACTCTTTATCCAGTTTCATTTGAGTTATTTGAACTAGTTATGGTTAAGATGAATATGGTTGATATGAGAGTAATCATATGGATAACTTCGGTTAACTATTTGTGAGTCAACATGGTGTACACGTTTGGGTACGGTTACATAAACCTAAATGAGGGTACATTTCATTTGTGTGTAACAAGCTAAGTTCGATCTAACGGTTGAAAGATATTAGCTTGGTTGAATCAGGTTTTCATCTAACGGTAAATATTGAATGATTTGTTACCAAGGTAACTTGGATTGCAAACCCTGATTTGAAAACTATATAAAGGAGAACTCTAGCAACTAGGAAACCCAATCCCCACACCTCTTGTGTGTTACTAGTTGCATCAATTAGAGTCGATTTTCCTTTAACCTGAGGTTTCTATCGAGACCCTATAGGTTAACGATTTGAAAGACTTCATTGGGATTGTGAAGCGGACCAACTATATTCTTTATAGTTGCGTGTTCGATCTTTACTTGATTCTATCGTTCGAGTACTATCTCTCTAAGATTTGCTCGAGATTTAATCTCAGATAGGCAAGATAAAAAGTAATCACAAACACCTTCATCTCATCGTTTGTGATTCCACAATATCCGTTTAGTCATCATAACGATTTAGATTATTGTGAGGTGATTGATAATACTAGGTCGTTCTTTGGGAATATAAGACCAGGTTTATCAATTGGTTCATGTTCACCTTGATTTATCAAAAGACGAAACAAAAATTCTTGGGTATTTCGTGGGGAGACAGATTTATTCATTCTATAGACTTTTCGTGTGAGACGTATTTGTTTATCAAGTCTTCGACTTTGGGTCGTAGCAATTCTTAGTTGTGAGTGAGATCACTAAGGGAATTAAGGTGCGTAGTATCCTGCTAGGATCGAGAGACGTAAGGAACGCAACTATTACCTTGAATCAGCAGAGATTGATTAGGGTTCAACCACTGGTCGGTCCAAGTTCATTGGTAGTAGGATAGTGTCTCGTAGAGGCTTAATACAGTGTGGTGTTCAAAGCTGGACTAGGTCCCGGGTTTTTCGCATTTGCGGTTTTCTCATTAACAAAATTCGGTGTATCAGATATTATTTCTTTTCCGCATTATATTTTGATATATAATTGAAATATCACAGGTTGTGCGTTGAATTGATCAATTAGGAAATCCAACCTTTGGTTGTTGATTGAAATTGATTGATCCTTGAACATTGGTCTTTGGTACCGTTCAAGTTACTACTCTTATATTCAATCGGGCTCGCAAATTTCTATTCGCTGATTGCAGATTGAATTGAGAGATAGAGATATAAACTCTTTGATATACTTTTCTCTAGATTGAGTCTGACTGTCTAGTTGATTCTCTAGAAAGTATATTGGAGTAAGTCCTCTCAGATTTCCAAACGAGTTGTTGGGTGTGGTTGTTAGACCCCCCGCATTTTCAAGACTCATATGCAAATAATGATTGTGTTTTTCCTAATGATGTTATGTATCACTTGGTTAGCTTAGGGAGTGATCATGTTCCAATCCTTCTTGTTAGCTCCAAGGATGATAATCATACCATGAAACCTTATAGCTTTAATAGATGCTGGTTTAGGGATAATATTGGTAAGACTCTGATTACTGAGAACTGGAATCATCTTCACAATGGTTCACATGCTTTTAGACTTACCAGGTGTTTGAAAAATGTGAAACATATTTTAAGTCATTAGAATAAGAATATTTTTGGTTACATACAGACTAAGTTTAGTCAAATCCTGGGTCAACTTGATATTGTTTTACAAAATGGTAATAGGGCTAGTAATCTGGAAATTTCACTGACCTAGAAAACTAGCTTAAGCATTGGTATGAATTCCAACAAGACTTTTATATGCAAAGAGATAAGGAGGATATCCCTCTGAAGGAAAAAGGCACTAGGTATTTTCAGGAAGCGAAGAACTCAAATTGAGTCTATTCAGTCTAATATAGAAATATGGTTAACTAATAGAACTAGCATTGCTAGTAAACTTAGAGATCATTTTTCAAAATTTAGTAAAACTTATAATTTTTGATGAATTTAACACCTTGTATTACTGGGAAAGATAAGCATATGCTTCTCCAGGCTCCTAATTATGGGAGGTTAAATATGTTCTTTTTCAAACGCAGTCATGAACCTCTCCGGGTCCAGATGGTTATCCACCTGGTTTCTACCAGAAAATGTGGAATGTTTTGGGTGACAGTGTTGTTAACATGGTTAAGGATTTTTTCCATTCTAAACACTTACTTAAACAAATGAATCATAGCTTCACTGATCTCATACCTAAGTCTGAAAACCCTAAGAATGCATCTGATTACATGCATATTAGTCTTAGTAATGTTTCTTACAAAATCTTTTTTAAGTTGTTAGCCACTAGATTGAAAAAAGGTGATGGATAAATTCATAAGTCCTTATCAAGCAGCTTTCCTCTCATATAGATTAATAAATGACAACATAGTAATAACCCATGAGATAGTTGATACAATGAAAAATATAGAGCTGAGAAAGGCCTAATGGCAGTTAGATACGTCTAAGGTATCTGAGAGGATTGAGTGGAACTTCTTGACTACTACGCTTAATTAGGAAATTAGGTTTCCATAATGACTGGTGTGATATGATTTATGAATATGTGTCAACTATTTCTGCCTATATTCTTCTTATTTGAAGTCATAATGAGGTTTTTTATCCAACATGGGGTTTTGGACAGGGAGACCCCTTGTCACCCTATCTGTTTGTAATTTGTTATTATCATTTTCTCGATTGCTTGTGCATGCTGAAAATAGTAGGAAAATTCAGGGAGTTAGAGTTATAAAAAACCGTCCTTCAATTAGTCACTTATTCTTTATGGATGACTGCTCCGTTTTCAATAGAGCCACTGTTGATAGAGCCAAACACCTAGCTACTGTTGATGGAGCCAAACACCTAGCTGATATAACTCATATGTTTAGTAGGTTTTCAGGACAATCCATTAAATTTGATAAGTTAGGGTTGGCTTTCGGTCCAAAAACCAATCCTAATGTTCATTGCTAGTGTTTTGAATATTATAAGAATATCCTTGCAAGATAAATACTTGGGAGTGCCTCTTTTAATTCAGAAAAATAAAGTAGAGACATTTGGCCATTTATCTGAAAAGTTTGGTAATAGGTTGCCTTTATGGAATGGTAAACACCAAAATCATCCTGGTAGGACTGTGTTGGCTCAAACTGTTTTAGGTTCTTTAGCCTAACATCATTTATCTGTTTTTACAATGTCTAAAGTTATTACTGATAATTTTGATAAATTCCAGAGGAATTTTGGTGTTAGGATTGTAAACTTTCCTTAGCGGAGTCAAGACCATTTACTAGTATTCCTAACATCAGTACCAGTGTTCCACTAATAGGAATCCTAATATCAGTACCGCTATCAGGACATTTTCAGTAAATGGTCTTGACTCCGCTAATAGGAATACTGGTACTGATGTTAGGATTGTAAACTTTTCCTTTGATAAAATTTGGAAATCTAGTTTACCTACTAAGATTTTGCATTTTATATGGAAATTTTCCATGGCTGCTTACCGGTTAGGGAAAGATTAGCTAGACATTTAACTGAGATTAATCTTAAATGTTTTATTTGTGATAGAGTTAATAAAAATGTGCAACACTTTTTGATTGATTGTGATATTTCCAAAGACATTTGGCAGGTTGTAAACTCTAATATTGTCGAACTGTGCAATGGTTTGAATCCCATTGATTGTGTTAATATATGCTTTACAACTAATGGTAGCTTGTGAGAATCTAATAAAGAATTCGTGTAGATTGCATATCTTACTCTTTGGCATATTCAGAAACTGCATTGTGCAGTTGTGTTTGATAATGCTCGAGTTAACATCCCTAATGTAGTCAGTCTGACAAATCAGAACAGACGTGAATGGTGAAAAAGCGGGGGTATAACAACCATACCAAATAATTCGTTCGAAAATCTGTATAGACTAAACTCCAATATAATTCCGAGAGCACCAACTAAAAAGCGAGCTCAATCAAGAAAGATATTAAAGAGCTTTATCTCTCTTTCTCAATACAATCAACAAATCAAACAGATAGAAATCTATGAGCTTGATTGATATGAGAAATAACTTGGACGGTACCAAAGACCAATGCCCAAGTGTCAATCAAGTTATATCCAGCAACCAAGGTCGTATTTATCAACTGATTGAATTACGCACAACCTGTGATATTTCAATTATATAAAAAAAATATAATGTAGAAAATAAATAACATAGACACCAGAAATTTTGTTAACGAGGAAACCGCAAATGCGAGAAAAACCCTGGGACCTAGTCCAACTTTGAACACCACAACGTATTAAGCCGCCATGACACTAGCCTACTACAAGTCAACTTCAGCCTGGAATGTAGTTGAGCCGTAACCAAGTCTCACACCAATTAAGGTACAGTCGCGTTCCTTACGCCTCTTGAACCATGCCGGATTCTGCGCACTTGATTCCCTTAGATGATCTCACCTACAACTAAGAGTTGATATGACCCAAAGTCGAAGACTTATAAACAAATTTTTCTCCCACATATATGTTTATTCTTTTTCTTTCGTCTTTTGATAAAATCAAGGTGAACATGAACCAACTAATAATTCGGTATTATACTTCCGAAGAGCAGCCTAGAAATATTAGTCACCTCACAATATCCTAACTGATTAACAGAAAAAGTTATTGCGGAATCACAAGAGTCTGAGACGAAGAACTGTTGTGATTACTAAAAAAGCGGGGGTACAACAACCACACCCAATAATTCGTTTGGCAACAAACTCCAATATACTTTCAAGAGAATCAACTAGACAGTTATACTCAATCTAGAGAAAAGTATATCCAAGAGTTTTGAATCTCTATATCTCAATCAATCTGCAATCAGCAAATAGAAATTTGCGAGCCCGATTGAATAAAAGAGAAATAACTTGAATGGTACCAAAGACCAATGTTCAAGGATCAGTCAATCTCAATCAACAACCAAAGGTTGGATTTCCCAATTGATCGATTCAACGCACAACCTATGATATTTCAATTATATAAAAATATAATGCGGAAAATAAATAACACAGATAATGAAGTTTTGTTAACGAGGAAACCGCAAATGCGAGAAAAACCCCGGAACCTAGTCCGATTTAAACACCACACCGTATTAAGCCGCCATGCACACTAGCCTACTACCAATGAACTTCGAACTGGACTGTAGTTGAACCCTAATCAATCTCACACTGATTCAATGTATAGTTGCGCTCCTTACATCTCTAATCCCAGCAGGATACTACGCACTTGATTCCCTTAGATGATCTCACCCACAACCAAAAGTTGCTACGACCCAAAGTCGAAGACTTGATAAACAAATCTGTCTCACACAGAAAAGTCTATAGGAATAGATAAATCTGTCTCCCACAGAAATACCTACGAGTTTTGTTTCTTTTTTGATAAATCAAGGTGAAAAGGAACCAATTGATATACCGAGACTTATATTCTGAAGAACTGACCTAGAAATATCAATCACCTCACAATAATCTTAATCGTATGGTAGTGAAACAAGATATTGTGGAATCACAAACGATGAGACGAAGATGTTTGTGATTACTTTTTAGCTTGCCTATCGGAGAATAAATCTCGAGCCAATCTTAAAGAAGATCGTAATCAAACACGATAGAAGATGCAAGATCGATCACGCAACTACAGAGAAAATAATTGGGTCTGGCTTCATAATCCCAATGAAGTCTTCAAGTCGTTAACCTACAGGGTCTCGTGAAAAACCTAAGTTTAAAGGAGAATCGACTCTAGATTATACAACTAGTATCACATAGGAGGTGTGGGGATTAGGTTTTCCAGTTGCTAGAGTTCTCATTTATATAGTTTTCAAATCGGGTTTGCAATCTAAGTTACCTTGGTAACAAAGCATTCAATATTCACCGTTAGATGAAAACCGATTAGATTCAAGATAATATCTTTCAACCCTTAGATCGAACTTAGCTTGTTACACACAAATGAAATGTACCTTCATTTAGGTTTATGTAACCGTACCTAAACGTGTACACCATGTTGGCTCAAAAAATAGTTAACTAAGGTTAGCCATATGAACACTCTCATATCAACCTTATTCATCTTAACCATAACTTGTTCAAATGACTCAAATGAAACTAGTTAAAGAGTTGTTCAATTGCTATATTCTCATAGAAGTATACAAGAACACAATTGAAGCAAAATCGGTTTGATTCACTCGAATAGACATGAACATTATAGCCATGGTTTGCAAAGAATGCCTTCCTTAATATATTAATGTATTAGTTCATGTACACAACCGATTTTAGAACTCTAACCTTCAAGTACGTGAACGGGTAATCATACTTGAAATACCCGGACTGAAATTGGGTTTCTCCAGTACACGAACGGGTACGCATAGCAACAATCCCAGCAGAAAATCTCGGACATGAACCTTACGCCAGTACGCATACTTAGGTTCCCGGACTTCTCAAACCAACAAGTAGGCATACGCGTACGCATACTATGGTTCCCGGACATGGACAACATATGTGCAAGAGTACACAACATATCACAATCCAATAATGATAAGTGTTCTAAACTCTTATTTCAATCATTGAAACTTTTTTAGAGGATGAAAATAGCCGTTTTCACACACCATTAGCATCAAAGCAATTTTAAAGTTATTGAAATAATCATAACGAAACATTCCAAGTCTACATCAAATGATTGTATCACATAAACCATGTAAGATGTTACTCGGCAATTTTCACATGATAATCTTTTTACTTTAGTCAAGAATATATGATGAACTTGGTCGAAGCGAAAGCTTGCCAACACATATTCCGAGAAATATGTAAGCGAGTTAAACTCAACCCGAAATCTCAAATGTGTATAATAGAAAACTATATCGTAACACGACTTATGTCTCAATATAGGAGATAGAGTAGAAATAGAATTTCTAAGTGATAGATGAGTTTCAGTCTCCACATACCTTTTTTTTGATGAAGTTCCACAAGCTCTCCTTAGTAGTTCTTCGTCTTCAATGATGAACGTCGTGAAGTCTAATGCTCAACTACACAATCTATCCTAGTCTTAGACATCTATAAGTAGACTAGAAATCAAGACTTATAGTTTTGATCACTAACATTGACAAACAAGCTTGAGATAGAAACGCTTGCGAGTTCGACCGAGCAATGCTCTAACAATCTCCCCCTTTGTCAATTTTAGTGACAAAACTATCAATACATATGGATACAAAATAAATAAACTTTGTAGCTTCTCATCCAAATGCTTGATCTCCTTGATTCTTCAACATTACTCGAAATCTTCGTCACTTTCAAGTACTCTAATGATTCCAAATATGTTCAACTCAACATCATAGTTGTTGAAGATCCGTAGCTATAACAATGAGAAAACAATTGCTCTCAATCATTGTTATACAGTGTCATAGTATCATTATACATCATCAAAGTTCAATTGTATCACAACTTTGACAACAATACTATGGTGTTATGTATCACTCCCCCTTACTTAATACTTCATATCAAAATGAAAACCACTCCCCCTTACATAATGATCCGTAAACCATATGTATTTGTAGTGTGAACTACACATTAATTCTCCCCCTTTTTGTCAAAAAAAAATTGGCAAAGGTACGAAAATTAGTGGGATCCTCATGAAATTTTCATGGAGATACTTCATGACCAAAAGAGAACAACATACCAACTTGTTTAGATGCCATCATATAGTCGAAGCTAAATGCATTCATCAAGAAGTTTATAAAGATACAAGATAACACCTACAATATTCCACATCCGCACTCCCCACAAGGATTTGGCAATTAAGCACAAGTTCAAATAAGAACTCTCCCCCATAAAATGTCATTCCCGAAAGAACAACAAGAGCGACCTTACTTTTACAAGAAAAGAAGGATTTCTGTGGACATTAACAAATCACATAAGAATATGAATTTGTATCCAAAAATCTCAATTGAATTAACCACAAGGAAAATGATCAATTCAATTGGCCATGCTCAACATAAGAGAACTTATGGAGCAACACAGTATATACACAAAGATGTGGATCAGGGGAAAGACCAATATCATGCAGGAATAATCAAAGATTCATTCTATTTTTCATCACATTTGCACAATGACTTATAATAGACTTAATCTTTGTAAACAAAAGTTCATCCTTTCTTCCGTCAAATAATGACATAAAAGGCTTAACTTTTGTAGTCAAAAGTTCATTCTATCTTTAATGAATACTTTCATACTGACATATAATAGAGATAACTTTTGAACAATTATGGGACAGTCAAGGTTCACGGACGTAAACAACATATCCCATAACAATTTGCAATATATAAAACCATAAAGATTAATAATGCAAAAATCATCTTCCAAATCAACTTTAGAATTTAAATAAATAAATCTAAAAACATTGCAAGATGAAAGACGTTGGCAATAGCTATGTGTACTCACAATAATGGTTATTCCAAACCCTAGTTATCCTTCTTAAAAACAAGAATAAATTCTCATAAGAAGAATCTTAAAAAACAAAACTACTCTAAAAGCAAAAACGATCACAAGCAAAAATCAGCATTCATGTACGAAAGCTTCACGGGTTTCAAGACCTTCAAGCTTGTGACAAATGGAATTGACTGCATCCTTGGACACGGTATTCTCCTTGAGACGATTCTCAACACGTGTCTTCATAAGAGCAAGGTCAGAGTTAATCTTCTTCAATTTCGTTCTTAACATGTCAATATTTTTTAAGGTATCAACAAGAAGCAGTTTTGCATCGTTAAACTGACCGATAAAATATTGAACAACTTCACTAGAAATCTCTTCATCATCCTCAATATCTGAGTAAGTATTAGGAGATTGAGGAGATGTGTCATTAACTTCCACAAGTGTTCTTTTCTCCTCTTCTTTGAAATCACAACCCGTATCACGAAAACCTTTCGGAAAGTTACACGTTCCCGAAGGAGATGCCATCTTCTTAAGAAAAACAAACCAAAAGTATGCGTGTTTTGAACAAAAGGTTTTCATATTTATGGATTTTCAAGAAAACAAAGTTTAGGGTTTCGAAAGCTGGTCCGTGACAAGTAACATGGGTACCCGTACGAACACAATCTTGACCCATAGGTGGAAAATACCCAAATAGCGAAAAACATGAAATAAAGCTGTCTGTTCAACAATGTTTCCGCTACAAGAAGGATTTTACACATTCTAGCTCAATAAATTTTACATTCTCATCAGAGAAAAATTTAGAGCATAAGAGTAGCAATTTTTGACACAATAAAATTTCAAAAAGAAATAAAAATTTAGTCAAAACACTAATACAAATACTTATGCAAACATGTTTGTGAATGATAATCCGGCTAGGAACGAAAAGAAAATAGCCGGAGAATCAGAAAACACTTTGCCATCAAGTATACCTGATAAAATCTCACTCCACCAGGATTTTTGAGAGTGAGAAATCAACCTTGTGATTAATTAGCACAAGTATGAGCCTTAAGCTCATTAAATAAAAGTTGTTTTCGGTTAAACCTCTTTCTCTTGATCTTTGGAGGTAAACCATTATGATGCGAAAAGTTATCACAAAATTTACTAATATCAAAACACGACACATAGTATGTATTCTTACCTGAAGAATTTTGACTAGAGGGAATTGACAACATGCTAATAATCTCTTTATAACCTTCAATTATCAATTTTAGGTTGTCTTCCATCTCTCCATTTTTGCTTCCTTCTTCGGGTACCTTTTTCACATTGTAAACAACATTATCTCCCTTCTTAATCGAAGAGGATCCTCGAGCTCTTCTTGGACGAAATGGTTTAGGAAGATCTGTTTACATTTGAACATTTGAGGAACACATCGAACTGACTTTCCTGATGGGGTACAAAGGGTGAGTACTAAAACCAATTGGTTTAGACATACGAATGTCAGTTACACCTTTGAGAAATAAATCTAAGGTGTGTTGAAGATGAACAATAGAATTGTCATTCAACCTAGATTTCCTCTTTTGTTCACCATGTCCTTTTGAATCACAAAATAGATATACTTTCTGATCACCTGAGTGATTAGACAGAACAATCATAATACCATCGTTGGGAGGTATCTTCCTTCCATGTGATGTGGATATTCCTTGATTAGAGGAAGACACAGGCACATCTTTTCGACAGAAGGGATTTTATTTTGCTTCCGGAATGAAACTTTTCCAGTTAAGTCACAAGCAGTTGGTATAGTGGACTCCTTGGAACATTCTTGAATAGAGAGTTTACTCAAAAGAAGTTCAGTTTCCAAAGCATCCTCTTTGAGTTTTCCCTCAGACAGTGTTCGTGAAGAACAAACATAGGCTTTTTCCTCATGAAGGACCTTTAGAAGAGAGTCACGCTCATTTACCATACCAACAAGGACATTGACTTTGTGTTTCAACCGGTTGACATCATCAGCCTGGATTCTAACAAGTTTTAGAATCACTGCACTCTCTTTGGCTGCTTCCCTTTCAACTTCAGAGTCAGACTCGTTAGTAAGGAGACCCGGGCAACACTTGTCAATGAAAGTCTGTTTTGTTGGAACACTAGGTTCATCTCTATTTGAGATTGACGAATCTTTCTCTTGAATAGATTTCATAGAAACAGAACTTTTATTTCTGGTGATGCGTTTATCAGAGATAGCACTTATGTCCATATTCAGATCGCTACAAACACAGACTTATAATGTCTTTAATGTGTTTGCCTGCTCTTATACCAATTGAAAAAAGCGGGGGTACAACAACCACACCCAACAATTCATTTGGAAATCTGAATAAACAAACTCCAATATACTTTCAAGAGAATCAACTAGACAGTTAGACACAATCTAGAGAAAAATATATCCAAGAGTTTTGTATCTCTATATCTTAATTCAATCTGCAATCAGCAAATAGAAATTTGCGAGCCCGATTGAATATAAGAGAAATAACTTGAACGGTACCAAACATGTTCAAGGATCAATCAATCTCAATCAACAACCAAAGGTTGGATTTCCCAATTGATCGATTCAACGCACAACCTGTGATATTTCAATTATATAAAAATATAATGCGGAAAAGAAATAACACAGATACCAGAAGTTTTGTTAACGAGGAATCCGAAAATGTAGAAAACCCCCGGGACCTAGTCCAGATTTGAACACCACACTGTATTAAGCCGCTAAAGACACTAGCCTACTACCAATGAACTTCTGACCGGACTGTAGTTGAACCCTAATCAATCTTACACTGATACAAGGTACAATTGCTCTCCTTACGTCTCTGATCCCAGCAAGATACTACGCACTTGATTCCCTTAGATGAGCTCACCCATAACCAAGAGTTGCTACGACCCAAAGTCGAAGACTTGATAAACAAATCTGTCTCACATAGAAAAGTCTATAGGAATAGATAAATCTGACTCCCACAGAAATACCTACGAGTTTTGTTCCGTCTTTTGATAAATCAAGGTGAACATGAACCAATAGATATACAGGACTTATATTCCCGAAGAACAGCCTAGAAATATCAATCACCTCACAATAGTTTTAATCGTATGGTAGCGAAACAAGATATTGAGGAATCACAAACGATGAGACGAAGATGTTTGTGATTACTTTTTATCTTGCCTATCGAAGAATAAATCTCGAGTCAATCTTAAAGAAGATCGTACCCAAACACGATAGAAGATGCAAGATCAGATCACGCAACTACAGGGGAAAATAGTTGGATCTGGCTTCACAATCCCAATGAAGTCTTCAAGTCGTTAACCTACAGGTTCTCGTGAAAAACTTAAGGTTAAAGGAGAATCGACTCTAGCTTATACAACTAGTATCACACAGGAGGTGTGGGGATTAGGTTTTTCAGTTGCTAGAGTTCTCCTTTATATAGTTTTCAAATCAGGGTTTGCAATCTAAGTTACCTTGGTAAAAAAACATTCAATATTCACCATTAGATGAAAACATGATTATATTCAAGCTAATATCTTTCAACCGTTAGATCGAACTTAGCTTGTTACACACAAATGAAATATACCTTCATTTAGGTTTATGTAACCGTACCTAAACGTGTACACCATGTTGGCTCAACAATAGTTAACCAAGGTTAGCCATATGAACACTCTCATATCAACCTTATTCATCTTAACCATAACTAGTTCAAATGACTCAAATGAAACTAGTTAAAGAGTTGTTCAATTGCTATATTCTCATAGAAGTATACAAGAACACAATTGAAGCAAAATCGGTTTGATTCACTCGAATCAACATGAACATTATAGCCATGGTTTGCAAAGAATGAATTATGTAATATATAAATGTATTAGTTCATGTACACAACCGATTTTAGAACTTTAACCTTCAAGTACACGAACAGTACGCATACTTGAAATACCTGAAGACACGAAGAAATTGGGTTTTCACGACAAGACATGAACGGGTACGCATACCACCAATCCCCCAGAAAATCTCGGACATGAACCTAATTTATAATTAATAATTTACGCCTGAGACTTTTAATTGTTTGCAAAATTCTTTTCATTAGTTGTGACATTAGATATACGGTAACGCATACTTATGTTCCCGGACTTCTCAAACCAACAGTACGCATAGTGTACGCATACTATGGTTCTCGGACATGGACAACATATGTGCAAGAGTACACAACATGTCACAATCTAATAATGGTTAAGTGTTCTAAACTCTTATTTCAATCATTGAAACTTTCTTAGAGGATGACAATAGCCGTTTTCACACACTATTAGCATCAATGCAATTTTAAAGTTGTTGAAATAATCATAACGAAACATTCCAAGTCTACATCAAATGATTGTATCACACAAACCATGTAAGATGTTACTCGCAATTTTCACATGATCATCTTTTGACTTTCGTCAAGAATATAAGATGAACTTGGTTGAAGCGAAAGCTTGCCAACACATATACCGAGAAATATGTAAGCGAGTTAAACTCAACTCGAAATCTCAAATGTGTATAATAGAAAACTATATTGTAACACGACTTATGTCTCAATATAGGAGATAGATTAGAAATAGACTTTCCAAGTGATAGATGAGTTTCAGTCTCCACATACCTTTTTGTTGATGAAGTTCCACAAGCTGTCCTTAGTAGTTCTTCGTCTTCAATGATGAACACCGTGATGTCTAATGCTCAACTACACAATCTATCCTAGTCCGAGACATCTATAAGTAGACTAGAAATCAAGACTTATATTTTTGATCACTAACATTGACAAACAAGCTTGAGATAGCAACGCTTGCGAGTTCGACCGAGCAGTGCTCAAACAATTACTTTTTATATCTTACCTATCCGAGATAAATCTCGAGTAAATCTTAGAGAAGATAATACTCAATACGATAAAAAAATAAGATCAAAATACACAACTACAAAGAAAATAGTTGGATCGCTTCGTGAATCCCAAATGAAGTCTTCAAGTCGTTAACCTATAATGGTTTTTGGAAAAACCTAGGTTAAAGAAGAATCAACTCTAGTTTGCAACTAGGACACAGGAAAGTGTCGGGATTAGGTTATCCAATTACTAGAGTTCTATCTTATATAGTCTTTCAAATCAGGGGTGCTTACAATCAAAGCTAAGATAGCTTAGTAACAAAGCATTCAATATTCACCGTTAGATGAAATCCTGATTTAAGATTCAAGCTAAGTCTACTTAGAAATTAAGCAATTAATCTCCACTGTTAGATGGTCTTAGCTTGTTACACACAAATGAAATATACTTATATTTAGACATGCGTAACCGTACCTAAACGTGTATATTGGGTTGGCTCAATAACAGTTAACCGAAGTTAGCCACATGAACACTTTTGTCTTAGCCGTATTCATCTAACACTTCTAGATCAAATATGATGATCAATCAATAATAATAAATAATCAAATGAATCTAATTGAGTTTCAAATAGAGTTGTTCAATTGTTCACTATCTCATAGAAATATATATGAACAATTTGAAACAAAATCGGATTGATTCGTAATCTTACTAAGTACATATACAAGAATCGATTCATGAACATTAAGCCACAATTTGTAAAGATTTGCATTCCTTAAATTATAAATTTTTTAGTTCATGAGTATGAGAATCATACATATCTTATTTTAGAACTTAACCACTGTGTTCGCAAACCAGGTGCACGAAAAGCAGCTCCGGACCTTGGTCTAAACAAGCCGTTCGCAAAACCCGTTCGCAAACAGCTGTTTCGGACCCAACTCTGTAAACTGGGTTCGCATACTAGGTACGCAAACAAAGTTCCCGGACCTTCTCAGGTAGGGGTTTCATTCAATTTTTCATTTAATGTTTTCTTTATTTTCATATACTGCACATGATAAATCTTTCTATGATTATGACGGTTAAGAATCAAATAATGGGTATTTGGTATGCTTGTAATTTCGAACTTTGATTAGTTTTCTTCATAAAATTATTTCAAAATTTTCACTCTTTTTGAAATTTTACATTCGATTTGATTAATCTCTGCAACACAATGCTTTCTAATGTTTACAATTGATTTTTATTGTTGGAATTCAAATTTGGATTATTGTTTTTAATCAAGTGTCAAATTTATTTTCCTAAAAGTTGTCTTTTACCTTATTTGGTACCAAAGGGACTTAAGGCTAAGTTTATTGTTGTTGTTTTATCTATGTTTTGGTACATGCAATGTGATCTAATCTTTGCACTAGCCCACTAGTTGTTGTTGTTGTTCTGGTTGTTTGAAATCTTAAACACAATATAATATTTCTATTTATTTTGTTCGGAGTAATGTGGTTACTTATTATTATGTGCTCATTAGCTTTATATTGATTTCCATTTCATACCCTTCTTGTGAACTTTTTTTTTTTTAGTTTTCAGTTTGTTAATGTCTAGCTATTGTGTAGATTTGTACTGTGAAGGCTTGGTAGTGTGACTAGTATTGCAGCATTTCTTCATTTCATAGTAAACCAAGTTGGAACTTGGTATCTGGATTGTAATGAGCAAGTATCGAGTGAAATGGCTTTTTGTGAATGTGGTTTTTAGTCTTCATTTTGATTGATTACTAATGGAAGTTCTATTCTTTGTAGGTGAACTCATTTGTGCATATATTTCTAAATGGCTAAATTATTGATGTGCTGTGAAATGGAAGCTGATTATCACTCGAAAATACCTCATGTAACAAGTATCCAAGTAGCTGATTGTTGTGGTTCTGTTCTTCATGTGTTTATTTAAGTTGTTCAGGTAATTCAAGTATGCAACTGTTATGCTTAACATTTACAAATGTGTGACCTTGCAGTTTGTAATCTTAACTAAATCATGGGTACTTCCCGAAGGGATTTCTGTATGGTAGATCATTTGTCTCCTTATTGTTGTAATCTGGACCTTTTTATTAGTTGCAAGCTGGACCTTTTATTAGTTGTTGTTGTGGAATTGAGATGTTTTCAGACTTTAGAACACCATACGAGCCACATAACAACATGTAGATATGCTTGTACTATAATATCAAAGGTAGCCTAAATGATTTTTTTCCTTTCTCTTTGTTGCTTGGTATTGTGGAGTATCTCATGAAGTTCATATTATTTGACTTGGTTCATATGAGTTTAGGAATGTATGTATAGTATTAACTAATGGTGTTTATTCTTGCTCTTTCATGATATGATTATTGTTGTTGCTTCAAGTACTATGCTTCAAGATAGTAAACTTTTCAGATTGGCAGTATGCGTTGTATATAAATAAAATTTGTAGTTCATTTTTATTTTTTTTTAAAGTGTTTATGTGGAGAATCTGAAGGAGCAGTGCGCTGCACTAATGTTTGTCTTTTACTTTTGTAGGGATTCGAACTACAACAGATAAAACAATAGATATGTTGCAGCTAGACACGCCACGGTCTTGCAGTTGAGATTGTAAAACTTGATAGCTATCACAAATTGAAAATCCTAACACTATATCAAAGATAAGTATTACCTTAAATCACTGGAATTGCTTCTGAAGTTTGCAAATTTTTAGGAAGATATATTTGGTTGTTATCAAACTTTAGAAAATGGTTATGCCTTGTCCCATGTGAGCACTTATTTTACTAAAATTTACAAATAGACACCTTTGAACATTTATCTTGATTCATTTAAACCCTTGAGCCATTCTTACTGTCTACAATTTTAAAAGTTGACAACGACAACAATTTCAGGCTTTCTTGCAGACATGTTACATGCATATTTCGAGATCGACTTCTCTTTTAAATGTGGCCTACATACCATGTTAGCTTTATTTTGGTTTAGCAACAAATTAAGTTTGGTTTAACTAAATTGGATTAGTGTAATCCTAATCAGAAAGTTTAAGGTATAGATTATGCATGAAAGTTTTCTGTCATGGTCAAGGAATTGTTATTTCCTTGACTATCATGAGTGGCATAAAAGATTGTATGTGTTGTTGTGGGATTGTCCTTCAATTGATGATGGAAGATTGAAGGACATCTGTACCTATGAAGCATGAGGTGGACTCCATTCTATCCTCTTATATAACTAAAGTTTATACCATCATTGAAAGATAAGAGGAGATAGAATTAAAAGTTTACCAAGCTAGAAAAGTTCCCTGGTTCAGCAGATTACATTGCTTCCTAGTCAACATCATATATGTTCTATAGTCTAAGGTATGCACCTAACTATATCATGTTATGAATATGAACTATCTAGTTAGAATAGAAGATCCTAAATATTCAGCAAGAAGGTCAAAGATAAAGTAGATGTTACTAAACATGTTAAGTGTAGTGTCAAATCATGCTTAGCTAAGGTAATCATGCTTAGACAAAAGGATCATGTTTAGTTGCTAAAATTTCTAACATTGGTATCAGTGCTATAGGTTCAAATAATATTCTACAAGTAGTATATGTTCTCTTGATGAGTTAACATGCTGAGTTGATCCTTATAATCAAATAGAACTATTTGTTGTGTTGCTTCAGCAGTTCTTGTATGTCTTTGTTCTAAAGTTGAGTATTGCCAAAGTGATACGAAAAGGAAACAAAGTACATGTCTTGTGTTAAGGGACCGCATGAAGTTGCGTTCGAGGTCATTTGGTATGATTATACCCAAAGGTGAATCATGCTTATGACATCTTGAATGGAGCAAAATAATCTGCTTATGTGCGGTGGATGATAATTCTTCGAACCCAAAGGTGAAAAGGGATTATTATACACCAAATATGAGTGAATATCTTTGCTATTGGTTTAAGGCTTCGATATATCGTAGTTTTCGCCCAAAGGTGAAGCCAGGATATCAAATCTAAAATAAGTATGTCTTGTTGTTATACCTATATGTTGTTACATATGTTAATGATGTATGCATGATCATTTCATAAAGTTTAAATGATTTGTATTGCAATGTTTAATATATCATTCATGTGAAATAGAATAAAGTTTTAAATGGTATGACGATTACAACCATGAATCATGTACAAGTTCCGGGATTTATAGGCTGGTATTGAGCCGCTAAATGGCATAAATTACTCAAGGTGAAAGTTGCAGGTTGAAATAGCCTTGGGTTATTTAGATTAAGATATCGCTTTGAGAGAACCTAAATCAGAAACACCTTCTGCTACTGCCAAGAAAAGTGAAAAGCGGGATTATCTCATGTGGGAAAAGGCAAATAGGATGAGTTTTCTTATTATGCGTGGTGCTATTCCTGTTGCTATACAAGGTGGTATTCCTGCTACGGATACGGCTAAAGAACTTATGGAGGTTATTAAATCGCAGTTCACAAGTTTAGCAAAATCTATGGTTGGCAGATATATGGGTCAGTTGTCTTCAATGAGGTACAGTGGGGATGGTAATATTCGAGATCATGTTCTTCAGATGGCAGATTTAATCTACAAGCTAAGGGGTCTGGACATGAATCTAACTGATGAATATCTAGTTCAACATGCTGTTAACTCACTGCCAAAACAGTTTGAGGGTTTCAAGATTGCTTATAACATGGCTGAAAGAAAGTGGGATGTAAATGAACTGATTGCTTATTCTGTGCAAGAAGATGAAAGGCAACGTCGCGAAACTACAGAATATGCACATCTTTCTATTGCTGGTCCTAGCAAGAAGAGCTTCAAAAAGTCAGCTGATAACAACAAACTTTCGAGAAAACAAAAGAAGCCACGAACAATGAGTTAACTAATAAAGACAACATTGGGTGTTGTGATAAGGCGAAGGATAATAATTAAGAGCCAAGAAAGAAAACAACTCAACTTATAGGGCGTGTTTCTTTTGTAAGAAGCCCGGTCACATTAAAAGTTTTGCCTCAAATATCGAATTGTTTGAAAAAGCAAGAGGAAAAGAAAAAGGTACATATTTCCATATGATATGTTTTGAGATTAATCTTTTGGATACTCCTTTGAATACTTGGTGGTTAGACATCGCTGCGACAATTCATATCACTAATTCCTTGCATGCACTCAAAAGCAAGAGGAATCTAAGTGAAGGAGAGTGGTGTCTATATATGCCAAATGCTCAAGGAGTGAAAGTTGAAGCTGTTGGAAACGTGCAACTAACTTTGGAATCTGGATACCTTTTGGAACTTTTTGATGTGTTTTATGTACCTAGTGTAAGAAGAAGCTTGATATCAGTTGGTATACTTGATACCAAAGGTTTTTGTTTTTCTGTTGGTGGTGGATCTATAAGTATGTATCGTAACTCTCAACTTGTTGGTTTTGCGCCGCTAGTTGATAATCTATACAAGTTGAATGTTGATCTTAGTGTTACAAATTCAGAGCTGTGTATGAATGTTAATGCTTCTAGTTCATCTGTTAAGGGTACTAAAAGGAGTTTAAATTCTGAAATCTCTTCTATGTTATGGCTTCAATGTTTGGGGCACATTTCTAGAGAACGTATGGAAAGACTTGTAGGAGAAGGGATTCTGTTGAAGAATTGAATTTTTCAGATTTCAAAGACTTGTATCGCATGTGTTAAAGGGAAACTCGTTAAACCAGAAGAAGACAGCAATGCGAAGTAAAGATTTGCTTGAAATCGTGCATATAGATATATGTGGCCCTTTTACTATTGCTTCTCGAGGCGGACAGAGATACTTTATTACTTTCATAGATGATTTTTCGCGTTATGGGTATGTGTATCTTATTCAGCAAAGATCTGATGCTCTTGAGGTGTTTCAAAATTATAAGGCAGAAGTTGAAAATCAGCTTGACAAGAAGATAAAAGTGCTGAGATGTGATAGGGGAGGTGAGTATTATGGCAAGTCAGATTCTTTTGGTGAAAATCATGGGAAAATGATGGATTTTCTGCAAGAGCATGGAATTGTACCTCAATTCACTACTCCTGGATCACCGGAGCAAAATGGAGTGGCAGAAAGGCGAAACAGAACTTACAAGGACATGGTTCGTACTATGTTATGCAATTTTACCCTTATTGAGTCCTTTTGGGGAGAAGCCTTGAAGATAGCAGCACACATACTGAACCGAGTTCCAAGCAAAGCAGTACCTATGACTCTTTTCGAGATGTGGACAGGTAGAAAGCCTAGTCTAAATTATTTTCATGTATGGGGTTTTCCAGGTGAAGCAAGAGTTCATAATCCATTTGAAAAGGCACTTGATTCTCGCACTACAAGCTATTTTTTTGTTGGTTATCCAAATAGATCAAAGGGTTACAGGTTCTACTTTCCATCTAAGCCTTTCGAAATTGTTGAAACTAACAATACCAGATTTTTAGAATATGATGAAACTAGTGGGAGTTCAGAATCAAGAATAGTTGTATTTGAAGAAGAAGAAGTAGAAGGTGCTCCTACTGAACAGAATGAAACTTCAGTGCACAAGCAATTTGAAGTTGGTATTCCAGAATCTTCTAAAGATGTTGAAGAAGATGAACCAGTTCTGCGAAGATCATCAAGACCGCGGAAAACTGTTATGAAACCGGGTTTCAGTACGTTCATGATTGAATCAGACTGTTCAGCTGATGAGGAAGATGAACCTTTAACATATTCGCAGGCAGTAAATGGAAAGAATGCTCATTGTTGGCTTCCTGCCATAGATGAGGAGCTGCAATCAATGGACAATAATGGAGTATGGGATATGGTAGATCTTCCCAAGGTGCGATTGACAGTTGGTTGTAAATGGATTTTTAAAATCAAAAGGAATGCTGATGGGAGGATCGAAAGATACAAGGCCAAACTTGTAGCCAAGGGTTATACACAAGAAGAAGGTGTCGATTACGAAGAAACCTTCTCTCAAGTTTCTAAGAAGGATTCTTTAAGAGTAATAATGGCCCTAGTAGCTCATTTTGATCTTGAATTGTTTCAAATGGATGTCAAAACAGCTTTTTTGAATGGTGAACTTGATAAGAGGATTTATATGCTGCCACCGGAAGGTTTGACGTCTCAAAAACAAGAAGGAAAATTATGTTTTTTAAAGAAATCTTTGTACGGGTTGAAACAGGCTTCTAGGAAGTGGTATCTGAAATTTGATCAAGTGATAACCTCGTTTGGTTTTGTTGAAAACGCGCTTGACAGGTGCATATATCTGAAAACTAGTGGGAGCAAGTTTATCTTTTTGATTCTATACGTCGATGATATCTTGCTGGCTACTAATAATATTCATATGCTACATGATACTAGGAATTTCCTCTCAACTAAGTTTGAGATGAAAGACTTAGGAGAAGCTTCCAATGTCCTAGGTATAAAGATAAGTCGCGATAGAAAGAGAGGTTTGTTAGGCTTATCCCAAGAAGCTTATATGAAGAAGATTAGAAAAGGTTTGAAATGTATAATCGCTATAAGTGAAGCACCTATTGTTAAAGGAGACATCATCAATAAACTGCAGTGTCCTAAATCAGATCTGGAAAGGAGTCGAATTGACTCAAAACGGTATGCATCTGCAGTCAGAAGCTTAATGTATGCCATGATTTGCACCCGTCCAGATTTGAGTTTTGTTGTTGGTATATTGGGACGTTATCGGACAATCAGGTGAAGCCCATTGTAAGGAGTAAAGAAAGTGTTTCGATACTTGCAGCAAACAAAGCATTTTCAGCTTGTTTACAGAAGATCGAAAGAGTTAGAAGTTGTGTGTTATTCTGATTCTGATTTATGGGCTCGGATAGACTGAAATCTACTTGAGGCTATGTTTTCATGTTCGCTAATGGTGTTGTTTCATGGAGAAGTGCTAAACAACAAATACAAGCTCAGTCTACAATGGAGGCAGAGTATATTACTTGTTATGAGGCGACTACTCATGTTGTTTGGTTAAAAAACTTTATGAGGGGTTTGCAATTTATAGATTCAACTTCTAGACCAATGAAGTTTTCTTGTGATAACCAAGTTTGCAATAAGTTTTTGCGAAAGACAATCAAGGAACATGAAGAGTAAAACATATAGATGTTAAGTATTTCTGGTAAGGCGCAAAATCAAGGAACGAAATAGATATTTCTCATATTTCGACTGATCGTATGATTGCGAGATCCAATGACGAAAGGTTTGAGTCCTAAAGTGTTTAAAGAGCATGTGTTTTCTATGGGTGTTGTTGATATCTTTTGAGTTTTTGAAGCTTGTATGTTCTGGTTATATGTTATATAATCAACTACTTCCATTTGCATATCAACATGTTGTTGTTTTATGTGCTCTCTCTATATGCTTGTTTAGTCATAAGGTTCTATTTTTGCAGATGACAACACTAAAGGTGTATGCCAGCTAAAAATATTAACTTAATGACAATGGACCGTCTGGATTTCTGATTATAGAAATGGCCTATGCATCGTTTAAGTGGTGCTTAAGTCTATATAATCGTTTTCTAGCGTGCCATTTAAATTAAGGATAAAGTTCTTCATGGTCTTTTACCTCACTGATTGGGATTGAAGTTTTCTAAAATTCAGGTGGCCACCTACATTCTTGTATTGCTATCTAATCCAAACATTTTCTTAATCATTTTTCAAAATTGAGAAAAATTTGTTCTGACCAAAAGTGGGAGAATGTTAGCTTTATTTTGGTTTAACAACAAATTAAGTTTTGGTTTAACTAAATTGGATTAGTGTAATCCTAATCGGAAAGGTTAAGGTATAGATTATGCATGAGAGTTTTTTGTCATGGTCAAGGAATTATTATTTCTTGACTATCAGTGGCATAAAAGATTGTATGTGTTGTTGTGGGATTGTCCTTAAAGCGATGATGGCAGGTTGAAGGACATCTGTTCCTATGAAGCATGAGGTGGACTCCATTCTAGCCTCTTATATAACTAAAGTTTATACCATCATTGAAAGATAAGAGGAGATAGAATTGGAAGTTTACCAAGCTAGAAAAGTTCCCTGGTTCAGCAGATTGCATTGCTTCATAGTCAACATCATATCTGTTATATAGTCTAAGGTATGTACCTAACTATATCATGTTATGAATATGAACTATCTAGTTGCATAATAGAAGATCCTAAACATTCAGCAAGGTCAGCATAAAGTAGATGTTACTAAACATGTTAAGTGTAGTGTCAAATCATGCTTAAGCTAAGGTAATCATGCTTAGACAAAAGGATCATGTTTAGTTGCTAAAATTTCTAACATACCCAACCTAATTGTATCCTGATCTTTGCTTTTTTGATGAAATAAATTTTATGTGGTAAGCGTAGGGAAGGAAATGAAAGTGGAGCTTTTCTCGGCATATAAAAACAGAACTTCTTGTCTGGATCACGCGGTATGTCATATTAACCGGTATTAAATTATATTAAGATTGACAAATGTTTCAATTGTTGAAACTATTGTGTTGTTGTTTTCTAATTTGAGTGGATACTTGTATCTTTAGCTATATGCCAGTAGATCCCTTGTCACTTTTTTTCCTTCAGGCGGTTGTAAATTGATGTAGTCTTGGTCTTGTTTGCAGCTTAGGGCTTGAGTAATGGACCTGACTTGAGCAAGTTTGTCGGGAAGTGAAGGCATAAATGCGAAGTCTTGAAGCTAGAACCAAATATTAAACTGTATGGAAGCTTTTTGTTTGTTAAACTTGTAATTGGAATATAGTTTTTGATTTCAGAAGATAGAATGAATTATTGAGTGAATGAATTGGAACTTGTGGTCTTTCAGATGGTTGAAATTGTATAGTGAATACAAATTTAGTTTGGAAGTCATTATCAATTTAATTTTGTTAAAATCATTCATGGAGTCATTTTAATCTAATACTGATCTGACTCGAGCTTAATATTCAGCTGAATCTGCTTTGGATTCAGCTGAATTAATTTCCATTTTTTTTTTAAATATTATTAGTATAACGACTGTGTCTATCAGTATTATTGATAATACTGATGAAGGTAGACGTATTTTAAAAAATTTAAAGAATCCCAGCGGCAGTCTTTTTGAGAAATAAGACTACAATCTTAGGGCTACCAGAAAAAGTCCTTTTTAGAGCTTTTAAGTGTTTTTCTGGCAGACTTTTTTATTCCATTTTCCACTAGTGTCTAAAAAGTCAGATGAACCAATTCTAAACTTGTTTGGAAGTATGGCAAATCGGTTTCAAGATTGTAAGTATGAAAGAGGACTTACAAAGTAAGGATGTCGACATACTTTGAACATGTGCAGTGCTTATCTTTAATTGTTCAAAGTTATTCCTTAATAACTAAAGGAAGAAAATCCAGGATCGAAACATAAATAAGTTAAGAATCTTTTATTTAAGGTTTTTAATTTTATTTTAGGAAAATGAGAATTAGTAATGTGCATTTACTAGTTGAAGATTTTCCAAAGAGATTTTCGGTCAATATTTTGGACAGAGCATTTCCATGAATTATGGAAACCGAATTTGGAATATATTGCATATCTTGAGAATATTTTCGGTTTTTGAAATTCCTTGGTGTCCAAACTTCCTTGTCTATAAATACTTGAAGTTTGAATTTCTAGCAAACTAATCCTTCGTGACAGCAAACTTCCTCGGTTGTGTTGTCACGGTGAAGTCGCCTATTCGGAGAGGAGAGTAACCTAATTAGGCGAAATCTCTTACGGCCGCTTTCGCTTTAAAGTCTTCTTTGGGATTGAGAAGCTCTATTAGTACCGTTGGTGGGAAACTAGATAATTGCGGTTTATCTTGTGTTTTCGATTGATTTGATTAACTAACGGTGGTTGAACTTTGATTGCACCTAGTTTGTTTATGCTTGAGAATCTTCTCTTATGATATAAGATTCACTCAAACTAGATCAAGTTTCAACGGGGGATCTTTAGATGTTTGTAGATCTAAAGACGTATTGTGATAATCCATTGTTAATGAGACTCCGTTAAATGCGTGATTGATCACAAGAGATTCAAGTTGTTGTGTGAAAGCGTTTATTGAAGATTTAAGAAGATTTGAAGACAAAGAAGATATTGAAGATTTCTGATTTGGGGTTCATAATCTTTGGTGTGCACAATACTTGTTTCGGTATAGAGGATCCAACTATAATCGGTTTATCCTTGTGGTAGATTAATTGAATAGTTGTGTAGATCGGCACCAATACAATTCTTTGTGATTAAAAGTATTGATTGAAAAATCTTAACAATTACCTTTGGTAGTTGAGAATAATATAGATCTAAGAACCTGACGAATGAGTTTATTGAGATAAACAGGAGAGCCTTTGTCGAACTCACATCACTTGGTTGGAAAGAGTTGCTACCAAATAGATTTGTTGTTCCTTTACTGTTTGGAATACGAACCAAAGGAATTGTTCCAAGTACGTGACTTATTCATAAGTTGGAGGCGTAGGAATACAGATTTTAACTAGGTGAACTATAGGTTTAGTTGCTTGGTCTCAACTATACGAAGTTGGTTTGATTTTGTATAGCGGCTTAATCCTGAGAGTATTCAATTCTGGACAAGGTCCCGGGGTTTTTCTGCATTTGCGGTTTTCTCGTTAACAAAATCTTGCTGTGTCATTTACTTTTATTTTCCGCAATTATAATTGTTTGTTATTATAATTTAAAGTTAATTACACAAACGTTAATTCCTATTTACTTGATAAGAAATCCTATTGTGTTTGGTTAAGTCCGAACCTTTTATCAAGTAATTATACTTCGTTGTTGTATTGTCTCGATCTCGTATCCATAGACGATCACACGAAGTGTGAACCGATTAGTTGCATCGTCTCGACTCAGTCCATAGACAATCACTTTCGGAGAAAGGACTTATAGGTAGGAAAAGTTTTAGCTTGAGGTATATTTGGGTACCCTCGCCTTTTCACAAATTGCATTGTTTCTGAATATACGAGGTTATTAATGTGGATAAAATATGATTTACACAATATCAATGAGAAAATCTCTCTTAACTAGATCAAAAGAAGAAGAAAAAGCTCTCTTAAACATAGAGAGACGGGTCGAATAGCCTTGAAGTAGGGATAACTACAAGTGGTTCTACTTTCTTCAAAACAATTCCAAACTTCTCGTCGAGATTTAACTTAATAGAGTCGGGCATATTCCACTCGAACAAATGCAGAAGGGTTGCTAGTTCATACATTACCATTCTCTCGGCCATAACTATTCCAGCGCATATCCTTCGGCCTGATCTGAATGGGAAATACTTGAAGTTATTACCACTGAAATCACATTCTCCGTTGAAAAATCTATCTGGGTTGAAATTTGTTGGGTTTACCCAAATTGAAGGATCCATATGTATTGCCCACACGTCAACGAAAACCCTTGCCCCTTTTGGGATGAAATAACCGCCCACGGTGCAAGATGAACTTGGACATTGAGGGATCAGGAGTGGGAGCGCAGGGTGCAGATGTAAAACCTCTTTCATTACAGATTGTAAGTGGTGAAGTTGAGGGAGGTGTGATTCTTGTACACTCTTATCTTTACCTACAACTCTATCCAATTCCTCTTGAGCTTTTCTCGTTGTTTCTGGTTTATTCATCAGCTCGGATATTCCTCATTCAACTGTGTTTGACGCCGTTTCTGTTCCCCCCACAACCATATCCTGCTCAAAAAATAGTCAACATCGTTCTAGATGTAAAACTGAAATGGAGTTATTGAACCAATTTATAAGGAGCATCATACAATTAGTAAGGCCTGAGATGATTCATTGTAAATGGCACTTTGGAATTTTCTTCATCCTTCAACTTCAACAAAAGTTGTAGAAAATCTTTGCTACTACTACTGTCTTTTTCACCTTCTTCAATTTTTAGGCGTTGCTCTATCAACGAATCAAATATTTTATCAAACCTTAAAAACTGTACATGTATCTTCTTTTCAATTCCTTGTACATCAAACCGAGCCAAACTTGGAAAAAAATATGAAACATTAGGTGCACCTAGAAGTGCAGTCATCTCAGAAACAACTTGTCTAAATTGTGCACTGATTTTAGTACCATCACCCTTTAAAGTGTCACCCCATATCATGCTCGTAATCACGTTAAGTATAGTCAGAAATACTTGTTCTCCAACATTTATTGGAGATCCAATCTTGCTATGAACATGTTGCACCAATCTTCTTACCTATTGAAATCAATCAAATATAAAATTTCATCATATTTCTCCAAAGCCCAACAATGGTATCATTACAGCACTTACGTGTTCCAAAAATTTTAAACAAACCATATGAAATCTCATAGTGACAAAGAAGCTTTTGGAGGCTTGGATTTAAATTTTTTGGTTATCTGTCAGTCCCATTCACGGCTTAATTTCAAACATTTTACTCTTATTTTCGTACTTACACCCTATTTACATTGGGATAATTTTTTATTTTTTTTTGGGTATAGTCTCACCTTGTCCTCAATTTCTCAAAGAACGTTTATCAAATTCTATATCACTAAGAGCAAGGACTATGGGGTTTAGAGTCTTTTTTCAAAATGAAAAATTGTCATGTACCTGGATGTACAATGACAGGGTAAACACCTGATTCAGAGAATCAGGTTTCTCTGGTTCACGAAGAACACAGACTAAATCGAATAAACGATTGATTTTAGATTAAACTTGGACTACATTCTTCATTATAGACTCTGGCCTTATAAAGATAGGCATTTCTTCCCTTACCATCCAACGACCACTAACTCACCGGGTGGTTACATCTCAACTAACCAATACAACTTACTACTAATTACCACTCCTAACTATACTAAATAACACCATCATTACTAAAGCCAGACACAGATAGGATATGGGCTCTCCCTTACCATGACGGGTACATGACAAAAACTTGATCAAATTTGGTCCTACTATGGGTAGAGGGAAACTCCTTTCACCCCAAACTCAATCAGCTTGTCTTTCAGTTGAAGGAGTGAGTGAAAGGCTTCACTACACGACAAACAGTTTGCCTTATGAAACTAATAATTGGAAGAAGAAAAAACAGCAAAAAATTGGCCTTATGAAACTAAAATGGAAGAAAAAGAACGGCAAATAATTTGCCTTGTGAAACTAAAATGAAACAAAACAAACCTACAAACAGTGTGTCTTATGAAACTAAATGAATAACAAAAAAAGAAAGAAAAAAAAAGAAACAGTTCGCCTTATGAACTAAAATAAAATGGAAAATAAAGGCAATCCGTTTGCACGTAATCTATCATCTCTCTATTCCACGGTGGATATTGTACTTTTTAATTTAGACATTTTTTCATTTTAAAAGGGATATACTCTAAAACAGCACGATTTCTAAAGGCTGATACCACGTCTGCTAGGGGCGGGTACCAATCCAGGATCCAACGGTTAAGATTACTTTGTCCTATATGTATTGGTATCCTCCCCTAGCAAATGCAGTAACATCCTTTAGCAATCATGCTTAAAACAGTTTATCCCATAATTCTTACTCTAAAACAAATCAAATCTATTCCACGGTGGATATTGTACTTTTTCATCTAGACATTTTTTCATTTTAAAAGGGATATACTCTAAAACAGCACGATTGCTAAAGGCTGATACCACGTCTGTTAGGGGCGAGTACATCCAGGATCCAACGACTAAGATTACTTTGTCCTATATGTATTGGTATCCTTCCCTAGCAAATGCAATAACAGCCAGTAACATCCTTTAACAATCATGCTAAAACAGTTTATCCCATAGTTCTCTGTTCTAACAAAACCTTGGTTTACACATTGATGGGAAAAAATCTCAAGAATTTAGAAGAAAAAAAAAACAAATCAAATCTACCTCTTTGTGACGAAGTGAATGAACCGCATCCATAAAATGATTACTAAGCACAAGTAGTGAGCACGTGCGATGCACGTCGACAACATTACTTTTTCTTAATTTTTTCTTCAATTTCTGAAAAAGTAGTACTTTAATTTTGGTTTTCAATTTGGTTTATTATTAGGTAAAAATGAAGAAAAAAAAAATGAAAATATCACTTTTAATGAAACGGAGGCAATCTTTCGTATCCAAAACTAAAATGTATAAGTAATTTTATAGTATATCAAGTGAAATATTTGAGCATCATATAGGCAACATGTAAAAAGTACATAGGCTCTTTCAATTTACCTTTAAATTATAACTTTTTTTTAAACTACAAATATATTAAAAAGTAAAAATTTGATATAGTTGTTTATACTCGTTACGTAGGTGATTCAAAGAGCTTTCCAAATATATAAAATTCACAAAAATCCGATGTATTTGTAAGATATGAAGTTTTAAAATATTTATCAACATTTTTATAAATGACATTTTGGGGAATATGAAGATCATATATTATTATTTTTAAGTCTCTATTCTATTAGGTATTTCAGTCCATATTTAGATTCATTAACTAAATGGTCTCTGTCTAAGCATTTTGGTCTCATCTGCCGAATCCAAATTTATTAGTGAAATCAAAAAATGGGTAAGGATTTTTGATTAAGCTTGCTTGCATTAAAGAGGAACTTAAAGAGGGGGGAGATATTTAGATTTATTAACCATATGGTCCTTGTTCCGTTAAGCATTTTGGTCCCTATTTCTGTTTGGTGAACTAAAATCTGTTTGGTTAACCAAAATGGTAAGATTTTTAGATGTTTAAGGCTGTATTACAAGAGTAGATTTTCTCCAACGCAAACTTTCCCTCAACATTCTCCATCATTCATAGGTGACCATGCAATATCTTGACCACCATAAGTGTGATAGCTCTACCAGCCACAGGAACATCACGGTCAGCAAACGTCGTGTCCTGATCTTTCAAAACTTCTTTAGCCAGAGATGGTGAACTAATTACGATACCCTTATTAATGAAGTTGAAGCTAAAAACTTTGCTCCAAACTTTTGAGCTAAATCAGTAAAATAAGTATGTGAACAGATCCAGAGAGTGTAGCGCTGCCGAGTATCGGCAAACCACGGGGACCTGGTGGTAATCGTTGGTTTAGCTTTTTTGACTTCACCATTTGATGCTAAAAGACACACCAATGAGTACTGAGAAGGTGTTGGATCTTGATAATGGGATTATCAGTGATAAATTTGATTAGACGTAAAGTTACAACTGCTATGGAAGTTGGATGCGCTTGTTTTGATCATAATTTTAGCTCCTATGGGTTTCTGGAGAACTAGAGAAGTGATTATGCCGTACGTAACAGCATTATGTCGGACCCCACTTTCAGTCCTCGTCTCACACAGGTAACCGTGGGTAACCTGAGTTTGATATTTTATTGCAGACATTGTGCTTCAACAAGTAGAAATTGACGTTTAGTCCCAAAGTTACCGGGCTTAGGACGCTTTTAGTCCATCCATCCGAAGCCCGAAGACAACGCTTTAATCCAAAATCCCCGCCTTGCACGCTTTAGTCCAAATCAAGTTGGGATTACTTAGTCAAAACCGCGTACGAGTCCCGAGTTTCCGATTTTTCGATATACCATAATTAACTCCTTGTTCATCTCTTCTTTATATAAAGTGTGATTTTGAAATCGAAACTTTTGAGACCCAACTGAATCAAAACAGGATGCAGCCTTGTGAGATGATTTAGAGTGCTTACTTTAATAGCTTTCATAGATTTTGATCAAGTTTAATGTGTATTTGTCCCAACACGTTTATCCAGAAATTTTTATGAAACACAGAGAGATTTAAGTTTGTTCTATAGTCGTAGTAATCTTTAATCTCAAAGTTTGTTGAAACCACAGAGTGAGAGATAGACTCCATCCAGATTTAGATTGGATTTTGATTTCTAATGAGCGTAATCTGTTCTCTGTGCAGCTTTTTGTCAGGTTTCATCTAATTTTCAGTTTTGTTTCGATTTTTAGTTTTTCTTCTGAGTTTCGAGTTGATGATATCAATTTGTATAATCTGTTGAGCAGAAAGTGCTGTATACCAGTTTTTTTGGACTCTTCAAGATGATATTTCACCTAAAGGTCACTGATAACCTCCCGTTTTTTGTTACTTGACGTTGATTTTTTTAGTTTTGCGACGTGTTAAGGAGCAGAAACTCACGTGACACTATATCCTAGTCTTCTATTTTTTGCATTCCATTGTGATCCGGAGCTTTGAAATCAATGGAGTATTTTTACCCAGAATGATCATAGCTGATCGTTAGTCCTTGGGTGCATTTTTTAAATGGTGTACTTTCATGTACACCTCGCTTACTTCGTTCAGTCTTAAGTGAAATCTGAAGCTTCACATGTTTATTATCATTTCTTTCAGCTAATATGTAGGGTTCCAATATGCCTCCTACAAGTCTCATTAATGTCTGTTTTTGAATCATGGTGAGCACTCCTCACTGCTTTTCGTAAGTTAATACTGAAATCAACCGTAGTACTGGAAGTCATGATTAACATGCAAGCACCTGGAGGTACTCATCTCCGGGGAGTATATGTTTCGGCTCAGCTTATATGGACAATGCTCATAGGTTATGTGACATGATGCAGACACATAACTCCTTGTTTCAATTGGCTCTGCTATGACTTTTATCGATAATGAAGACAGTGTTTCTTTGCGCGTGGGAATAATCTCCAATCATACTTTGGCTCAAGTGCAGGTAGTAGCAGAGCAAGTGTGAGTCTGGCCCCGAGCCCAGGCTACAGCAGAGTCTCCGCTCTTGGCTCAAGTCCGCTTGTAAATCGAAAGTCCTAAGATGGTAAGGGTGCGGGATCATGACGGGTACATGTAGTTCTTCCTATGGTCAGCGTGAATGGAATTACAGGCATCGCGACGCAGACTCGGGCAGAGACTCGGTGGGTCGTGTTAAAAGTCGTTAGGATTGTCTCTTGATGAATACAAGATGGCCACCGGTCACAAGCCTATTATCTGTGGTAAAAATGATAGAACTGCTCAACGCAAAAACGTGCAAGAAGATGGCTGTGCTGGAGGATTCATCCTGGGCCCGTGAAAATGGTGACACTTCTCGCCTGCACATAAAGACTCTAACGCCACATGCAGGGTGTGGTTTCTACATTTAGCCCATACTGGGTCAATGAAATAGTTAGTTTACTTAGCTCTCGTTAGTTTTTATGTTGATTTGCCTTAGGGCTACATTGTGGGTGCACCTGACTTGCTGTACCTGTAAAATACATGTTCTCGCTTTTTGGTTTTTGTGTATGTTCATAGTGCTGCCTTTGAGATCTATGGCTAGGTGTGAAAATCAGTGGTGCATACTACTTATCTCCACCTGGACTGTATTTTTGTGTAGTCGCGTGTGTCGGGGTCTGAGGCTGAAGAGTCTCCGTGACAGAGCAAGTGCTAATTCAAGCATTTGATCGTCACCGACAATTTAGGGTGGGTGATCTCAATGCAGAACCCAATCAGACTAAGTATCACTTTCAAGAAAATCCTATGGGTCCAACATGAAGTGTATCACCAGTGCCCGGTAGAGGTGCAGTTTCGTGATTGAAGAACAAAGATAATGTGCGACTGAGATAGTCGATAGGTTGACTTTACTTGGTCATGTCAAAGCAATTGAGGAAACTAACTCTGATGAGTATGTATGCTGAAGTTTGGGTCGAGTGGGGATGGAACGCATAGATTCTCAGAGGATATCTCGTTTGTTACGGCATGGTAAGCCAGGGGCATAGCTCGTAAGCACTCAATCATGACGGATCCACATTTTTGGACGCCATTTCAGATGATAGACGGCAAACTTTGTATCGCTGCACAGAGGTACCAACGGAAATACCGAGTTTGACCACCATGCTTTTGCCATCAGACGGGAACTAAACAAAGAGAGACTGGTTTTGGTTTCGGAGAACCTTCAAAACTCATTGCCGAAGCGGTCGATGATCGGGCCTTCGATTGTTTTCCTGAGTGATGGGAGGAAGGACTTTCGCAGGCATTCTGTAACATTTTCCTAATCTCACACATCGCAAATCTATTGCTTTTACTCGCATCAAACGCAATCTCCCTCACTGGATCAGTGGGGGATGGGAACTCGAAGCCTGTCTTGATTTGAGTTTTATAAAGCTGCGCACTTCATACACCAGCAAACTTTGGAAGGCAGGCTGGCGATGGGCTTTTAGGCACTGGAGCTTCGGCATGTTGCTAAGTATATCGTGACTGATTCCAAAGTGCGAGAATGGCAAATGCGCTTGTCCGAGCGTATATGGTGCCTTACCTTCAACCCCTTTGCCGGAGTCCTTCAAACAATCGGGCTCCTCCTTAAAGTGCTGCCTCAGACGGTTCTTCCCTGGCTGCAGCCACGGCTGAGTTTTATGTTTAGTTTTTTATTTATGCAACTCATGTCTACATTGCTTAGTGGCATACATGTGTTTGCTTTGATCTGAGGATACACAAGTATTCCAACTCGTGCATTGCTGCGCTACATCGACTTCCTTGATGCGCACATTGTTGCCAAACAGTAAAGCGTTTGATCTGCATTCCTTGTTACGTACACAGGCGTTTTGATTTTATGGTTCGTGGTTTTTATCATTTCGGGCGTCAACCGCGACGAATATCTCCGAGCAATGGGACACTAGGTCCTGAAATATCTAACACTTCAGGCACTAGGCTCACCGATCGCTGATGGGCTTTACTAAAGTGCTGGCGTGCACACTGAGGACTGGACCGTATTTGTACTGCCAGCCCACCCATGGAAAGATTGCGGCTGATGTCGGGGTCTCCCGACTTCCATTCCTCAGACCCATCATGCAAAAACTCTGGTACATGCCTTGCAAGTAGTTAATGGTTTTTCGTGTGCACATGTCCGTAATCTAAGCTCACCAGAGAAGACATCTAATAGGATTTTGTTGAGCCACATACTCACCACCGTGAGGGTATGGCTGAGATATACCAGAGATCATCTTGCTAATCCCCAATTGTGACAAGCCGCAGCATTTATGATCCTGGATAGTGGCTATTGTTCCATTCGCCTCCTCCTCCACCAGGGTGCGAAGTACACAACGGACTTGCATCCTTATGAGAAGCAAAAGAGGACAAGACAAGGCAGCGCTTTTCACACTTGGTCACCATGTAGCTAACGGCCGCATGATTTGATGACTTTTTCTATGTCTCATTTTTCT
Organism: Papaver armeniacum; assembly: GCA_023531295.1. Lineage (NCBI taxonomy): Eukaryota > Viridiplantae > Streptophyta > Magnoliopsida > Ranunculales > Papaveraceae > Papaver > Papaver armeniacum. The sequence continues at coordinate 64,677 of JAJJWW010019044.1, forward strand.
CGAAAGATTCTATGTAGTTTGGTCTTACTTTGCAGTAATGTCTTTTCGATTTTCTTCGCGTGATAGCCAGTGCCAGTGACATGTGTACCATTCCTGCACTCCGTGAACTTCGCTTTTTATTTCCCTGCCTTTTTACATGTGTACCACGTACCCAGTGGTACAACGATGCCACTTAGTCTATTTCCGGTTTAGCAATTACTTATTACTTTTGTTATGTTCAATTTTTCTAGCGCATGATATAAAATTTTAGTAATATACTTATGTCTTTCATATTTTATACTTTTGATAAAGTATGAAATCTTCTCGCAACATGTGTACTTTTATGTACACCTTTATGAATAATATGTAAGAATGCATAATCAAGTACATACCTTCAGATTTCAAAACTCGAAATATACACTTAAATGCGTAATGATAAGTCAGTACCAGCAACATCAATAATAAAAACTAATAAGATTTCAAACCAACAAATTTCCAACTAATAAAAATATTAATTCAATGTCTTGATAAGTTATAAACAAGTTATAAAAACCTAAATTTGATTACGGCTGCTGCACAAGATGTGATAGAAAATGTTTAGTATGGCAAGAATCTACAAATCGATCCTGTAGCAATGAATTAGGAAAATAAACGCTTCTTCCTCCTCCTCAAATGGTCTCTTCTTCCATACCTGGGGCGCCATCACAGCAGCTCTGTGCGGCCGCTGGGCCACAGCATCCCACAACTCGTTCAGTAGCTCTCCGACTTTTTTCAATGATCCGTGCCACTACAATGTCGCTCTTCCATACCTCCGGACAGTGATTTTTTCGGCCTCCCGTCGACTTCTCCATACTCTCATACTCTTCCTTCATACCTCGCTGTGCAAAGTAGCAAGCATACGCAGGATAACTGGATTCGGTACCTTGAGGAAGGACACCGCATGATGCTGATCTCATGCGGTCCTCGCATAGGCGCACCACCCTTTAGCACTTCTTTGTTTGAGTTCCAAATCCACCTACATTCGCCAGCTTGTCGTGGGCATCATTTCTGTGGTGCTCATGCGAGCGCAGCGCAGTTGTACCACTTCCACTCCTCACCTATGAAATCAAACTTCAAAAGCGACTCGTTGACAGTCTTCCTAATGTACTTTGTACTGTGGTAGTGGATTTGAGGGGGATCGGGATGAATCCTCCAAATCGCTGTGCATGGTCCTGGGGAGCAGAAACCTAAACACTACAAGCCTCTCGTGTCTCACCGATGCTGTTGTTCTTCACATAAGCATCGCAATGCAATGATTGCTGTTGAAAATAAGTGTACACCTAAATTCATAACCCACATAAAATCTAATCAATCAAACATCTCATGCAAACACTTAACATAGGATATCTAACAACCACATGGCAAGCACCTGTCTGGTGTATATCTATGTCCACTCCTAAATAAATCTCCATAGGCAGAGCATCGTGTATAAGTATCTCATGCCAACCATGTGGTACTAAGTATGCATACACTACTAAATTATCTATATATGACATTTTATTTGTTTTTTTGAGAAACTTTACACTCGCTTAGGGACCTGCACCTCTGCAGATCCTCATGTACTTCCGGGTCACTCGTGTGATTTGATCGGATGATCGCTCTCCACTTTATCGATCGCAATAACACGTACGGATGCGAAACTGGAGTACCGCTGATCCGATCTACTTGCTGGGAAATACATCAGCTCCTAGCAGTGCATCTCCTCACAATCATTGGCACATCTTCCTCGACCACGGATCTCTGAGCCGAGGCAGTTCCCAAGCTGCCATGCACTGTTGGCAACTGCGTAAAAGGAAATGGCAACATGGTGTACACCAGAGTGGTGCACATAAGCTTTTTTCAAGCAGATCCAATTCATTCCATATAGTACTGAGGTATTGCCTTGTGAACTTGTCACGTCAAAGCCTAGCATAATCGAAGAATTTCTCGTACCTCCTTCTTCTCTTGTCCCATCTGGCGTGGTCTGGGCAACGGATACAGCGGTAAAGTGGTGATCGGATTGACATCTCGCGGCATGGTATAAGGATGATACTTCATCGCCCTTTCTCTTTTCAGAGAGGTAAGATAGAGTGTTTGCCCTTCTGCGTCCTCAATTTGGATCCTCTTGCCCTTTTCAACTCCCTTGTCATCCATCTTCACTTAACTTGTCCTGCTTTTCGCCTCGTATAATGCAAATCCCAAGATCAAGTTTTTCTTTCGTAACTCTCTTTGGTGGTGTACCTGGACACTCGCCGTAACAGTACTTTGCCCTCAACATTTCTGATTCCTTCATCCTCCCGGCCTCTTGTCTTTTGGCGTCATGTGTGTCTCTCTCGCTTCTTGGTTCGATCGCTAGTAAACCCATTCCCATGGCTGCTATTGGATCGCACCGTACCGCTGCAAGAATAATTCATTTTCTTCTTGTGTCTTCATTGGATAGTCGATCTCTGTTGACTTACTCTCTTTAGGATCTTCTTGGCCTCAACAACTGAAAGCTTGAGACATCTCACTGATCACTTGCTTCTATCTCTTTCAGCCGTCGTATCACTGCCATTACCATGAGACTCGTGGGACAACCTTTCTCAAGCTTTCATGCAGACACTCTCTGCATGAAGCTGTCTAGTAAGTTCCTCAACTGCCACAAAATAAGGATCATCCAAATGATCTTCCTTTGAGCGAGCAAAAGCACATCTCCTTCAACCGCAACATGCCTCCTTAGGGTCCGGAATTGAGCTTAAGGCTTCACTACATGATTGCAATGTGCCTCATCAATTTCAGAACTAGCTTGAGCAGTGCACTGGGTCTTCTTTAGGTGCTGTAACATGTCTCGGCAGAGAAGTGGCCAAAACAGGAAATTGTGATAGGTTCCCACAAAAGTGTGGCATCTTTGTATACACACACATATGAGGTGCAGAAACTACTATATGTACAATAGTACATATATAAAAATGAAAACAAAACGAAATTACTTATAGGTGTACTAAATGGTACATTTAGGAAACCACTGTTACAGGGTGTAGCAACCTGGTACATATAAAAAAATGAAATTTTTGTTAGGTTCTACAAAAGTGTACATCTCTTGTGCTACACAACACACATGCAAAGAAACCACCATAGGTGTACAATGGTAAGCATATATAAAAATGAAAACAAATCGCGCAGCCTAGACATAAAATATTTTTTATACCGGTATTGCAAATGAAAATGGCTCTCAGATTTAATCTCAAGCCTTGCTCTCCATCCTCTCTTCTTCATTTGACTTTGACAGAAATTCGCCCTGTCAAAAATATAATTTTGATTGAATTAGCTTGTCAAAGGGTGTACAAGTATGTACATGATACAAGAAATGAAATAAACTTAGCGAGATTAGACCATACCGTACCGCTTGCTCGTTAGCGCTTCGCACTCTAACTCCCTTTGGCTGGTATCTACTTCATCAGTCCATATCTTTTGCTTCATGTCGGCTATTGGTCTCTTTTGATGTAGGGGAGCTGGTGACGGGGGCAAGTTTGAGAAAGCAAGATGATAAGAGAACTAGTGTGTACAACTATCTACACACATGAACAAATGACGTCCGCATTTAAAAGTAAGAGTGGATTTTATACCTTCGCTGTTCAGAACTGGCACCCCGCCATCACCACATGGCACTGCTTCCATTTCACCACGCTTTGCCACCTTGGCTACCGTCATGATCATGTGTGATTACCACCTGCCAACTCCACCCCGCATATCGACCACCTTGCTGATACCCACTCATCGTTCACCGCCATCAGCTCATCACGACATTACTCACCATGCATGAGACCAACATCACTCACCACTGCTCATCCTCACTTTGTATCTCTTTGTCTCAATGAAATGATTTCTGCAAGGCCCCAAATCAATTAAATCTAGCAAAGATCCCCGATCTTTTCCAAAGGGCACTTCTTACTTGTTCAAGAAAGCATCCTGCTTTATCCACCAAGCTGCACAAGCTTTTGTGACGCCTGGTCAGATCCCAGCAAAGCTCTTCCAAATGCTTCATCTCTATTGGCCGTTTCGCTTCTGCTCAGACAACTTTTCTTTCAAAGATACCCCCATGTCTTCTTCCTCGCGTCTTTCTCCGCGGGACTTCTTCCTGCATCCGTCTGCTTGTCTATACTCTCCAATGCCTTTACCCATCCGGCTCGGGGATCCGAAAACATGCTGTGCTGCCACAATATGTCTAATGTGTGTTCATATCTCTTTGGCACCCGTGTTGATGGTAGTAGTATTGTCGTGCAAGCATGACAAAAATTCCTTTCTCACCACTTTCAAGGTGTGCATTGCTGTACACGTATAGGATGAACCAGTCACTACCAAAGAGAAGTTATAAAGGCCACCTTTCTCAGTGGCTCTGCGCTAATATCTTTTCTCTATTGCATTGTGTCTGGCGTTGAATGGCTACCCAACCTTTAGAAATCTAGGTGAAACCTTGTTCATTGCTCGAGCTTTCGCGTCGCTATTATGTCTAAAGAAACCAATACCGTATCGATCAAAAGTTAAAGAGTTGAAATCCAGACCCAACAAATACAAAAGGGCTGGTAGAAGTACATGTGAATTGGGTACAACTTAATACTTGTAGGTAAAAACAATGTACGACATACTATCTCAGTAACAAAAGTTGTACTCACCAACAAGTACACCGTATACAACCATTAACTTTGAGTGGATCATACCAACATTTTTCCTTATGCCACCTTGGCTCAAATATTTATGTATATGCAGCACGCCATACTTGGTTTTCTCTTCATTCTTTTCCAAATGATCTGCATAGTGAGAGCAAATTTGCCTCTTCAGTAATCCCCGCTTCCACTTGCACGTGGAAAACAAGCTAATGGATGTGAGGCATACGCAGCTGGGCCACTAGACCTAAGTCCTCATGCAGATTTCTCCCACCCCCTCGCATCTCAACTTTGATTTTAGCCTACCATTATACGCAAGATCTCACTCTCCATCTAGTTTCCCAACTTAGACTTCTCGCCCAGCATTTATCTGGCCTATTATTAGTGGACCGTATGTTCGCTCAGTCTAGTTCTTAGCACTATTTCTCCCTCATACTGTGCCCCATCCCACCATTTATAATTCCAAAAATTAAGAACAAATCTTCTCCCGGGGTAGTCTCTACTCTCACAAAGTTTTTCCCCTGTTAGTATGGAATACAGCAGACATTTCTTTCTGAATGATCATGGCGGTAAATTCTCGAACACAATCTTCAAGATCGATTCCGAGCCTTGGAACCAAAGCATCATCTCTCTTCTTCTCCTTTTTCTTCTCTTCCGAAGCCTCGCCTCCTCCTCCTTTTCAACCTTTCTTGCTAAGGAAGGCATCTACTTACAAAGCCAAAAGGGCCTGCTTCTGCTAATCTAACCGAAATTGTCGTGAACCAGATTTGTCACGATCCTTTTTACGTACTTCCCATCCTTTCAAAGTGCCGCTGTTCACAAATTCCCACCGATTGTATTGGAAACCGCTCTATAAGGCCTTACATCAGATCATCGGTGTTTAAAAATAGCTTAATGAGTATGGGAAAAGCAGAAGCTATGTGGTCACGACACCATACATAAATGCGCGTGCACGAACAAGTACGCCGTTGCGTATAGATGTAAAAAGGTAAGGTTTACGTATGCATACAAAATGCTTGTGTACAAATCCAAGATGATCAACCTGCATGGCGAGTATAGCACATTGTGCACTTATTAGTCTATATTACAACAGAAATATCAGCAAAAATTTTATAAAAATGTCAGTGTACTAAGATTACTTACACACACCAAGAAACATCACAAAAATTAAGCTAACACAAAGCAGCAGTAATCGGGACCTGAAGCACCTGTAGCTACATAGCTGGTGTACTAAAGATTTATACATGTGTAAGGCACTCCCAAAATTACTAGCAAACATATACTAAGAGAACAAATCTAATGGGGTCACAAGTGTAAGATGTGTACACACCAACAACATAAAACAAAGATAAAACGTTACTTGCAAAATATAGGAATCGCAAGGGCATGGCCACACTACATGGGGCATGGTGGTGGTAACATCATACACGCACGCATTTGCAAAAATTGCTCAAAAACATACAGAACTCGGCTTGAATTGTGACCTTTTTTTTCATACGCTGTTTGACGCTTTGACATGCTTGGATTTCTTTTATTAGTCATCGGGCGTTTCGGTAAGGTAAGGCTTGATGTTGAAGGCTTAGCGTTTGGTTATTCTTCAATCGGGGATGTTCTTGAGGTTTCGCCATCGACATTTTGATGTTGGTACTTCTAAACTTCTTAGATCTCAAGCTGGACCTCCATCGATTTTGATGGAATCTCTTCTCGCAGCTTGATGATGAAATTCTTGGTGTTGGAATCTTTGACGCCGTACTCGATCTCTACGTTGCGGTGACGCTTGATTTTGCGACTTGGCTCTCGCCTAGTGACGTTGATTTTGTTCTTCACTTGGCGCTGCGAATCTTCAACTCATTGGGTGTGTTATTCTTAGAAACTACTTCTTTGTTTCTATTCAACATTATGCTAATGATGCTTCTGGTTAATCTTGAGTTTTCTTTGATGAATTTAGGTTTGTTCTCAGAGTTTGAGGTTTGTCCGTGAATTTTCTCTTTGATTTTTTCTTCCAAGTTTCCGATAAAGGGTAATGTGCAATAAAGAAATTGTCCATGATGCCGCTAACTGGTATTTTTAATTATGGGCCACGTGGTCGTAATCACGGTAGACCGTGCCGCACAAAATCGATCTCATTTGATTGCACGGTGCTTTAATAAAAGCGCAGTGAAGGTTAGTAGCGCCTTTGTACATTATTTGATTAAACTGTACCCAGTCAACCAGGTCTGACTAAAATCTGCTTTTTGGAGCCAGCTCGACTCGAACTGCTTTTTTCCT
>JAJJWW010019045.1:0-142672 GCA_023531295.1 Papaver armeniacum
TTAGGATAGAACCCACAATTGGGGGATATGGAAACTCATTTGGGGATATGAATTACTTCCCCCACAATTGGGGGATATCGAAAGCAAAACCGAGAACCAAATCGGCTGCTCAACAAACACATGAACGAAGAATCGAGAACATTGCTCAACAACTAGAAGAGGACGCGACGGCGAGGACTCGGATGATCAAACACTCATGGCTTCTGCGAGAAGGTAAGTGATTTTGAACTCATTTATGATTGTTTTAATCGATTTGTAGCCATGGGTTTAGGTTAGAATCGCCAACAATAAGTTTGAAGCGTCGAGTTCGAGAAGTGCAGAGCATTGGATCTTGGTTTGAATACCAAGGTTTGGAAATCCGAAGCATAGAATTTGGGTCGAATACCATACGGTTTGCATTCAAATCGAATTTTTATCCGGCATACAATTAGGGTTGAATACCATACCTGTAGTCGTCTAAAAACACACATGAACTTAATTGTGTCTCTCAGGCATTCTATCTAGGTTTCGTGAATCTGGGTATTTAAAACCGACATCAGATTAGTTCAATTCGAAAATGCCGGTATTACACTTAAAACATACGGGAACATCAACGAAATGGTGCTCAATACCGGCACCTAATTTAGTTTCTTAAAATGCGGTACAACGATGCGGCGTACACCGATATTTAAGGTCTTATGGGTCATATTCTGCGGCATTGGTTTGTTAAAGGAATTGGTATGCCGGTTCCTAAAGCGCCATGACTTTTCGAATGTTTGTTTTTGTTTGCTTATGTTATAGGTCAAGGCCAAAGAAGCGAAGAAAAATAAAGGTCCTATTCTCACTAAGAGGAAAGGAGGAAGGATGGTCTTGATACTCCTCAATCCTCCACGGGGGGAAGACGCGGGTCGCGAAAAGCGTTTGGGTTTTCAAACAAAGAGGTCAATTTGGGAGAGTGGTGGTGAACGTAGTGCACTTGCAATCCCGTGAAGGTCTTGGAACACTTGAGGACGATGAGCATGATGGAGTGGAAAGTGAGGAGGAAGATGATGAGGTTCACCAAGTCAATTAGCAAGCCAAGCGAAGTTGGTGGGACTAGTCAACAACCAACACAAGGCAAGGACAAGGGCAAGAGCAAACACAAAGTTAAAGGTTGTCACCTTCCTCACCTTGATGACATGTTACCCAGGCCGCGATGATGGTAAATTTGGGGTCAAGCTCCGGAACCGAAAGTAATCTTTGGATACAAGCACTCTTGGGCTCAAATCTATCTTTCAAACTTATGTAAGCATTTTTATTTTGTGCATGTGCATTGTTTTATCTTTTACATCATCTCTTAATCGTATTATCTCATATTTGTAGGATCATACTAAGAGGCTGTGCGTGTTTGCAGAAACCAAGCCGCGGCCCGAGTGGAAATTGTCGTCGGAGCATGAAGATGTCTAAGCATTAGTAAAGAACTGCAGTCTGTATTCTTTGGTTGAAAATTACGTGAATCCGGATACGACCGTCAGTAGCCGTCGAAAGGTATCATGGTGAAACTGATACAATGCACTTCCCGTTTGGTGAGATGACCTTGATTCTGAAGATGCTTATGACATTCTAGGCTTGAATGTTATCGGCAAAATCAATTTGAAGGAGTTGAGTCTCGAGACTAGAGATGGTCGAGTTGCACGATTTGACCAAAAAGGCATTTTGGTTGGGACTTCAAAACTTCTTCGGATAGCTTTTATGTAGCATCGAGACGGAAGTAAGACGAAGACATTCAAGCTGACGATCTTAAAGAAGATGTTTGAAAATACAAAGGCTAGAAGCTCGGTAGATGGGACCACTGCATAGATTCGGTTATCGAGCGCGGCATTACTGTTATACATCTTGGGCACTAGGGCATTCCACGACACTAATGGCAACGGGTAAGTGCAAACTTTCTCCGAGTACCTTGACCCGTTGGAAGGTGTCTGTGGCTATTCTTGGGGCACAGCGGTCTGGCAGCACATTGATGGCGGAGATGAGAAAGGGCTTCATTGGCTAAAACAAACCAATTTGTCGGGAATTTCACTCTACTCGGTACAAATTTCTTTAATCTATTGTTGACATGTCTTTTACTTATATTCACATGTATATTGTTCACATTGGATTAGGTGTGGTGTTATGAACACTTCCTGACCTTATTCAAGGAGCTGCCAATTCTTGAAGATCAAAGACCTTCCCCCGAACCCGATACCCCTAGAGCTCGGAGGTTTTGAGTTTGCGGTAATCCGAAGCCGGTAACAAAGGTCGGAGTCATCGATGAGATTGGCTACGGATGCTATGAGGACGAAAAGACGTTGTGTTAGAGCACTTATAAGGAGATTAGAGGATACCGTCAAATTCCAAGAGATGTTGCATTTTACCATGGGCGTTGTACCACCCAAAGGATACATCATGGACGATCCATGCCCGTGTGATGCGCCAACATGGATTTAAGCAATTATCCCGTTTTGAGTCGACCCTCGATGATAATTATCTTCTTTACTTTTCTCGGTGCAATTGACTCCCAACAAGTTGCATATAGTCTATGATCGGGAACAAGAGAACCAACACATTGCGGGGATAGAGACCCACGTCGTTTGGTTGATATTAGTAAGTGGGAGATTGCGGAAAATGGTTATGAAATTGATGTGACTACATGATGGATTACCTGGAATGGTCACATCCTTGTAATCGTCAGCCCTCCCTCCGGCCGAAGCTCACCAAGAAAACCCTCATGTTGAAATTCCTCCACCTCCCATAACCTACGATGGCCCACCCTTAGGACTTTGAATGGTGGTAAGTTTTCTTAATTTCTTATAGTCATTAAAATGTAAACATAATCATATATTAACATATATCTTGATTATGTGTTTGATGTATTAATCTAGAGACGTCGGCTTGACAAGGTTCTGAAGATGTTAGGTTGCAAGCATAAGGACGGGGTGGTGCTGTCTCTCTTCCAAGAAATCAAGGAACTCGAGGAAAAGCTTCATAGAAATTGAAGAAACCCACCCTCGTCAAAGCTATGTATGGGGGAAACAAGGAAGGCGCATGACCAAAAGAAACAAAAGACTAATTTAGTGGAAGAGAATTGATGACAATTAGTGATGGTTAACTCTTTAAGACTTTGGTTACGTCAAAAACAATTTCAAACTTGTTTTGGTTTGTAATGTGGGTTAACTCTTTAGTTCTTTGGTTTATGTTGAACATGTTAAGATTTCTAGTTTGAAAGTTAAAATGTTCCGGCGTAGTAGAGTGCATTTTTAGAAATACATGTACACATACCAACATATAAAGGAATGCTCAAAACAACTGGCGGAACCTAGTCCTGACATGGCAATTTCATCTTAGGAACAATCCAGTTAATTGTTTGGTTCTTGTATAAAAGCCGACATGTCTGAGCATTGTTGCGTTTGCTAAGGTAAATGCCGGTATTGCAAATGTCCAAATACTCTTAAATATGTGATAGAAAACCGGCATAGTAAAATTTATTTTGACAATGCCGATATCTAAAATTTCCAAATGCTCTTCTGAGTTGACATAAAACCCATCGTTATTCACGATTTCCACAATGCGGCACTTTGATTAATTCATTTCAAATTCTCTTTTATTTGATGCGAAGTAATCGACTACATTGGATTAAACTTTTAAATTAAAAAAACAATGAATGGATTGCACTTAGTTAGAGTTAATCTATTTCCATCCCTTTTTCAACAATTGCGGGCCTTTGAGCATTTCCTGGCTCGTTCAAAGGCATCGTCGATGGGGGTGTCAAGGATCATCCTCATTGGCTCTTGTTCTTTTTCAACATATTCCCTTTCCCTTCATATAACACCCATCACACCCATCGATAGGCTTGCATTGACCCTTGTGGTTTTCTCTTGCCAGCTCTGCTAGTTCGACCGCTTTGTCAAACCATTAAAACTCATCGCACTTTGGGTGATTCAAACACCTTAAAAACATTCTTCCATTTCCGCCCATCATCAGTTTTTGCAATCCAAAACCGGCGTGTCCCATCACAGCTTCTACACTTTGAATAAATAAATGGGCCAGTCCATGGCTAGGTGAGAATGTGACTTGCAAATTTGACACTTGCAATGATGATTACGCAAGAAAAAGCGTATTAGTTTTCCATCATAGTATTGAAGAGCGTTTTGTTAGGAAATCTACTTACTTTGCAAATAGAGGTAGATGATGAATCCCCCATTCTTTGAGCCGTGCTTGCTTACTTGAGAGAATGATTTTTTATTTGGTGCTTGGTTTGTGTAGTGTTTGCCAAAGTAATGGGTGATGTTATATAGAAATGATGCTCCAGCGGTCTATTTTTCAAAAAACTAGCCGTTTTTTTTTCCAAATTTTACCGATACGGCATAGAGGTTATTAAACAAAGAATGCCGGTATTGTATGCATATTTGGGTAGTTTCTGTAAAAGATTTTACGCATTACCGGCATCATCGTGTTATACCATGTAGTCTTAGGAACAAAAATAGGCATCGTTTTTACTTCCTCCCTACGTGTGCGGTTCATAAAATTGAATGCCTAACGGCTAGTTTTTAAACCATACACCAAAAAACATTAGTTCGACGTAGGATCTAAGTTACTTAGAAGTGCCGTCACTAAAGTGGAAAAGTCCGTTATGTCCACGTCTATTTAAAGGAATGGATACAACCCATTGCACTTGATACCTCACGAGATATATCTCCAATGGATTATCAATCAAAGTACGCCAAGTTCATCAATTCCATCGAGAAAGAAAAAGTAGAAGAACATATTGTCCCTCGGCAATCAATCATCAGCCACGACCCAACTCCATTGCCACAATACTAGAAAAAGTAAGAAAGGAAGGAAGATACCACCAAGTCAATTGCCTTGATGGAAGAAGAGATAATTAAGAGGAAAAGAGAAGAAGAAGAGGAAGCAAAGCTTGAACGTTATCGTTAAAATTAGATAAGATAAAGCGGGAGGTGAGGAAGATGTTAAACGTCAAAAAGAAGCTAAGATAGAAGCGGATGTTGAGGAGGAAAGCAGAGTGGATTTGATCTCGAGAGAATGTTAAGCTATTGTGGATTCGTTAAGAAAGAAGAGAAGATGAGAACTTCTCATGTCACACCTTTTACGATTCCTCTACGCGAGAAAACAAGAAATTGAAGATGTTACGCAGTGTTTATGTTTGAATAGTTCTAACGAATCGATCCTTAAGGATCCCGAGAAAAACCTACGTATGAAGTCACTTGAATGTGATAATCTTTATCAAAAAGTACTTTTACGTTGGAAGAGAAACTTACGAAGATACGACAAGGATGGCTCTCAACAAATTAGTTTTGATGACGAGAAGAAGCGCTTATACAAGCAAAGAAACGCCTTGAGGATGATTTAATTTCTTGCTCTTGATAAAATTAAGATGTTAGAAGATGACTTGAAAAAGTTCAGCACTAGTTCAAGCAAATTAACCACTATGCTAGGAGCAAGTAAAAATCATCGTGATACACGAGGATTGGGCTATAAAGAGATAGATGCTCCAAATATTAGCAAAAATTAAAATTTATCAAGGCTAGTGATTCTTCTCAACAAAATGTTTCCACTAATGCAAAAGTGAAATGCCTTCACCCGGCGGTTAAGGTTCAAAATAGCAAAGTATATCAACCTCAAAAGGCAGCACACACGGATCGAGGTAGAACATTCCCTTATGTTTGCCACTATTGCGGAAATAAAGGTCATAGGAAAGCGAGATGTCGTTTAGTATAAGGAATGAGAAACTTGTGATGTTCTTGTTTGGGCATCACAAAGATTGTGAAACCAAGATCATATGTTAAGACTAATCCCCTTAACATTCTGAGGTTGTAACGACTTAGGAATCACATCTTTGTGATAAACCTAGATTTGCTATAAACGTCATACAAATACTTTTCCATTTGTAATGGTTATCAAAAGGATAACCGTAAGTAAAGCGAAGACAGATCTGATGCTCCCAATTGGAGAAAGACTAACTTGCAAAGAATAATCAATCCAATTCTCTTAGAGAATTTAGAAGAAGTAATGGGAAGAAGAGTTCGGTTGTTCCTAAAACGCACTCGAAGTGGATACCAAAGAAGTCAATGATGTTTTGAGTATGAAAAGGAATGATCTCCCATAAAATTCCATGACTATGGAGAGGCGGTATCCATGATGTTGGAACTTAAAAGTTCTTTGGAAAGATGGATTTTGGATGTGAAGAAAGTTCTAAAACCGATCTCTTTTCATGATAATCCAAAAGTCACTTGTGGTGAGCAAGACATTGTTGACTCAGCACTGACTTGAGCGTGTTGTTAGTGCATCCTCACCAAAGGAATGCCTGCTATGTATACGGTGGGAAGCACAAGAATTGGGCGCGCCTGATTATGTTTGGTAAGTGTAGAATTGATTGGATTCCTCTAATAGGGTATGTCTATAAACTTGAGCAAGATTTGTTTTTATTTGCTTAGAGCACTTATAATGATCCATGTACCTTGATTATCGTTCATTTCTACCTAGCTTGATATTTGTTTAAGGTTCTTAAGTGTTTAGGTTTGAAAATAGTAGTTCGGGATGATTGGACTTCATGGGTACACATACTAGTATTAATCTTTATGGTTTCATATATTACTTGATTGTTATGGGATATGTTGTTTTACGTTCATGAACCTTGATTGTCCCATATTTGTTCCAAAAAGTTATCTACAGTATGTCTGGATATGAAAGTATTGATAAAGATAGAATGAACTTTTGACTACAAAGTTAAGCCCTATTATGTCTTTTTTTTTTTTTTTTGAAACTAGGCATAGGCCGTCACCTTTGCGACGTAGCCTTGTTGAGCCTCCCCCAGGCAAACTCGGCCCCCAAACCCAGTAATGCAAGTTAGTATAATTACCACGAGTACTCGATGTTTGAGGCGGAGACTCGAACTCCCGACCTCCTCCCTTGAGAGTCGGGCTCTGTGTGGGCTCACCCCGAGATGGTTTAAGCCTATTATGTCTTTATTGATGAAAGATAGGATGAAATTTTGTTTTTACAAAGATTAAGTATATTATATGTCATTGTGAAAATAGTGATGAAAAATAGAATGAATCTTTGTTTATTATGATATTGGTCCTTCCATGATCCACATCTTTGTGCATATATTGTGTTGCTCAGTAAGTTCTCTTATGTTGAGCATGGCCAATTGAATTGATCATTTTCGTGGCTAATTCAATTGTGATTTTTGAATCTGGAAATTCATGATTCTCATGTGATTTGATTATGTCAAAAATCCTTCTTTTCTCGTAAAAGTAAGGTCGCTCTTGTTCTTTCGAGAATGACATTTTATGGGAGAAGAGTTCTTTGAACTTGTGCTTTATTTCAAATCTTTGTGGGGAGTGCGACTGTGGAATATTATAGGGGTTATCTTGTATCTTTATAAACTCCTTGATGAATGCATTTTAGCTTCGGCTTTATGATTGCATCTAAATAAGTTGGTATGTTATTCTCTTTTGGTCATGAAGTATCTCTGAAAATTTCATGAGGATCCCACTAGTTTCCATTACCTTTGCCAATTTATATTGACAAAAAAGTGAATTTGTTTCATACTACAAATACATATAGTTTATGTATCATTATGTAAGGGGGAGTGGTTTTCATGTCGAGATGAAGTATTGACTAAGGGGGAGTGATACATATCACCATAGTATTGTTGTCAATTTGTGATACAATTGAACTTTGATGTTGTATAATAATTGAAAAAGGAGGGTACCCAAATATACCTCAATCTAAAACTTTTCCACTGTAAGTCCTTTCTCCAAAAGTGATTGTCTATGGGTGAGTCGAGACAATACAACTAATCGGTTCACACGCCGTGTGATCGTATATGGATACGAGATCGAGACAATACAACAACGAAGTATGTTTACTTGATAAGAGTTTCGGACTTAACCAAACACAATAGGATTACTATCAACTAAATAGGAATTAACGTTTGTGTATTTCACTTCTAATTATAATAAAAACAATTATAATTGCGGAAATAAATGTAAAACACACAGCAAGATTTTGTTAACGAGGAAACCGCAAAATGAGAGAAAAACCCGGGGACCTTGTCGTAATTGAATACTCTCCGATTAAGCCGTTATACAAAATAAAACCAACTTCGTATGGTTGAGACCAAACAACTAAACCTATAGTTCACCTAGTTCGTCTACGTATTCCCACGCCTCCAACTTATAAATAAGTCACATACTTGGAACAATTCCTTTGGTTAGTATTCCAAGCGATAAAGGAACAACAAATCTGTTTGGTAGCAACTCTTTTCAACCAAGTGATGTGAGTTCGACAAAAGGCTCTTCCGTTTCTCAAAAAACTCCTTTGTCGGGTCCTTAGATCTATCTACTAACAATTACCGAAGTAATCGTCTAGATTTCGCAATCAATACCTTGAATCACAAAGAAACGTATTGATGCCGATCTACTCAACTAATCAATCCAATCTACTACTGAGGATAAAGGCGATTATAGTTGGATCCTCTTTTAATCAAACAAGTATTGTGCACACCAAAGATTATGAACCTAAATCGAAATCTTCAAAGTCTTCTTTGTATTCAAATATTCTTAGATTTACCCCCGATAAACACCTCGCACACAATCAACTTGAATCTCTTGTGATCAATCACGCACGCAACGAGATGTCCGTTAACAATGGATTATCACAAGACGTCTTTAGATCTACAAACAGTCTAAAGATCCCCCGTCAAAACTTTCGATCTAGTTTGAGTGAATCTTATATCAGAAGAGAAGATTCTCAAGCATAAACAAACTAGGTGCAATCAAAGTTCAACAACCGTTAGTCAATCAAATCAATTGAAAACTAATAATAAACCGCAATTATCTAGTTTCCCACCAACGGTACTAATAGAGCTTCTCAATCCCAAAGAAGTCTTTAAATTGAGCGGCCGTAAGAGATTTCGCCTAATTAGGTTACTTTCCTCTCCGAATAGGCGGCTCCACCAAAGTAATAACACAACTACGTAGTTTTGCTGGTTTCTGAGGATTAGTTTGCTAGAAATGCAAACTTTGTTTATAGACCAAGGAAGTTTGGACACCAAGGAATTTCCAAAACCGAAAATATTCTCAAGATATGCAATATATTCCAGATTCGGTTTCCATAATTCCTCGGGAAATGCTTTGTCCAAACATCACTGAAAATCTCTTAGAAAATCTCCAATTAGTAAATGCACATTACAAATTTTCATTTTACAAAAATAAAATTAAAAACCTTAATTAAAAGATTCTCAACTTATTTTTCGATCAAAGGGATTTTCCTTTAGATATTAAGGAATATCTTTGAACAATAAAAGATAAGTGTTATTTCACATGTTCAAAGTGTGTCGACATCTTTACTTTGTAAGTCAATCTTGAAACCGATTTGCCACACTTCCAAACGAGTTTAGAATTGGTTCATCTGACTTTCAAGAACTATGTGATTGATTAAGAACACTCAATCACAAATCATGGGTTTCACGGTTTTACCAAAACAAGTTTCGATTCTACCTACATGTGAGTATTGTGCATAGTCACACTAGCTTTCCAAAAATTCGGTTGACTAGGTACTAGGATCGGTTCCCCACATACTTATGGTAACTACTTGTATTTGTTGCACATGTCCATAGGATCGGTTCCCCTTTCACTAAAAACTTGTTGCACATGTTCATAGGATCGGTTCCCCCATCTACTAAAAACGTGTTGCACCTCTTACAAGGATCGATTCCCCCTTATTGATTGGTTGCACCTCTTCATAGGATCGTTTTCCTTTTTGCCTAGAGTTGGTCATACCAATAACACTAAATCGATCATACCATCTCGGGTGATTAATTAAGATCGGTTTCACTAATAAAAGTCATACCAATACAAAAGTCAGGGCCTTGTGAATAGTTTTACCAAGAACATAAACAAGTCATGAGCGGTTATACTAATCACATATTGGTAGTTCAAAAGATATGCAATGAATAAAAATACCAATAAGTCAGCGATTTCCCTTTCGATTCACGAAACAAGTTCATGAATTTACTTGCTTTTAAACTAATGTAAAACATTGTTTCCTAGGATGAAATCTTCACCTCATACCCATACATAATCACAATAGCATTCAAACGATTATGTCAATGTCTTATATAGGAAAGTTCAAAAGATAAGCGTTATACTTTGTATTGTATTCCTTAATACTATGTCTAACTAGAGTGTAATCATTCATGCTTCGTTGTTATGTTTTCAATATGCACGACTTGAAAGATACGTTAGTGGAATGAAATAGTTCAAGTCAAATATCACTAACCTCAAGTGGAAGGATGATGTTGTCGTTGTAGCTCCTTACTTCTTCACTTCTTCAAGTCTTCGCAATAATTGTAATGTCTCATATCCTAATACTTTCAAGCTAACCTATACGAAGTTGACTCTAGTACATAATCAAGCAACTCTTTAAATGAGTTTTGGTTCACTAAAATATGACAACCAAACTTGATATACCAATGCTTGGTGGGTTCAATCGAGCTATGCTCTAATAATCTCTCCCTTTGTCAATTTTAGTGACAAAACTCTTACATCATATGGATAAACAAATTACAAGAATTCATTACACATACGCTTGATTCCCAAATTTAACAGCACAATAACCTGTATACATTCAATCCATAAATGTCGTTGTTGACATTATAATAAAAAAGCTAATACTTCCCCTAAAGGTAAGATATGTAGATTTTATCAATCCACACGTCTTTGTTATTCCTTTGTAGTCCATATAACTACAAGTATCATATGATATGCCACTCCCCCTTAGTTTAAGCTTTACTCTTCCGTTAGATAAACGTTTAAGCACCAATGTCCTTTCCCTTAGTGATACCAATCGATATAAATAAATACCATATCACTTGTTTACTCCATATATTTCTCCCCCTTTTTGTCACAAAATGACAAAGGAACGAGCAAATAAAGGACAAACCGAAAGGATCTTACAAATCTCAAAATAGACTTGCAAACCTATAAGAGTTAAGCACGAGGGTTCCACACACCATTTTTGATAACCAATATCAAAACCGAAACTACAAAGTAATTTTGTTTTGATATGTTACCAAGGAAACAATTGCCCGAAGCAATTTTACCTAATAGTTTAGCAAACTAAAAATCGACTAAGCACCTTAGTTCCTTTGCTAAACCGATTGTACAAATACAACCGCTTGCTCGATAAGACCAAAATAAAGATAACTCTATTTTTCTCATCAGGTTCTAATTATCCATATAACTTAGACCTTTAACTTTTAAATAAGACAAGTACTAGGTTAATTAACTAGCATTTCTTGTTAAGGCATTCGATTAGACTTGAATAACCGAAACCTCCACTTTGATAAGTCTAACTAAGATCATAATTAACTTAGTTTCTCTTATGTGGAATCGAATTGGACTAAGCAATATCCCGTAAACCTTTTCTTTCATTAAGCCATAAACAATTCATACAAACCAAATAAATCAACTTACATAATTATTTCACCTCAACCGGAAGCAATTGAAACAACATAGACCTTAAAGTACCACAATTGCACCGAAATTTTGTAAGCCTAAACGATTGATACCAAACAATAAAGCAAGAAAACAATAGTTTTTCTTAACCGGAAACAATTGAATCACACACACATCCATACACAAATAATGGAATAAAACATCAATTGTACCGAAATTTTGTTAAGCAAAAGCAATAAATATACGCAGTAAACTCAGGCTTTTCTTAAACAGGAAAACGATTAACTAACAAAGTCGTTACCTCAAATTTCGCATCCTCTTCTCCAATATGTTTGCATCTTCTTCCAGAGAGAATTGATATCGAAATATCATTATGTTGTCATCCTTATGCAAAAAAAAAAAGAATAACAATAACCAACCTTTACCAGAGAAAGGTTGAAAACCAGTTTTAACTATTGCAAGCAAAAGTTGAAAACCCCGAAACACATATACTTTTATGCTAAACCAAACGATTCAACATATTGTGACTTTTTCACATATTGTTTCAATCAGAACCCCTCATGTTCCTTTGAGAAAGACTACCAACATGGGCTAGAACTTAATCCTCAATCTTGTAGGGAATTGAATTACGAAACCAACGCAAAAGAATGAGGTCATTAGAGTTTGGCCCGAAGAAGTTATAGGCAAAACAGTTTTTACACTTTTATTGCACTCTCACTAGGATCGGTTACCATATGTTGCACCTCTCACTAGGATCGGTTACCATATGTTACTAGTGAAGGATCACAATACTAAACTGTTTTTGGCATAACTTTTGCATATGATGTCTGAATTCAGTGATTTTTGGCTCGTTTCAACCGTATAAACAAGAGCTACACATATATGATCAGTAGATATCAACATCATAAAGTTCAAATTACCATTTCTATCAAAAGCTCAAATATAGATAGAGAAGGTATGAGTATAGAAAATAAATCTCCCCAAAGATGTTAATTAGTCATAAAATAATCGAGAGATCATGTGCTCAGTTTTCATGTGCTTCCTCACCTTTAAAAAGATTGAGCACTAAGGTGAGCATGCACATTCTAACACAACTAGGTTGTGTTAAGTTGAGCCTTGTCTTGTTCGTCACGGGTGACTAAGACAGACTCATCATTCTTGACCTCTTGCTTGGTTTGTTTTCTCTTGTTCCATCTCTTGTTTTCCCTTTTTGACTTGTGATGAAGAGTGTCATTATCACAACGTTCACTAGTACAAGAGATTTCAGACATGATGTCTTTCTTTAGTCTTTCAAGAATACTCTTGTAATTATTGTCACCAACAATTAACAGCTGAGGGTCATTCTTGTGACTAACTTTTGGTCCCTTCTTGGCTATGGAGGACTTGGGACCCATTTAGAGTTGGGTTTCGCAGGAGCAACTTTCTCCTTCATACCATTAGGATCATTGTCCTTTTGAATATTTTGCGAAACACCCTTTCTCCAATTTGGAACATCAGATCTTGTTTTTGCATTTAAAAAGTCATCTCTCTTTCTATAATTGGGTCTTTTATGAAACAACCTTGTCGATTGATATGCAAAATTTGAACTATCATTATAATAATTTGTTTTCCTAAACTTAGGACAATACCGATACGAGTTCATTTGGGAGCAATCTTAGCCAATTCGTTTGATACAAAAGAAAGTGTGTCTTTTAACTTACGAATATTGCATCCCCATTCCACATGCCCTTTATTACCACAATAACTACAATGCTTAGAAACATACGAAGTGTGAGTTTTAATGTTACCTTTTTGTGGATCCTCTTGCATTGGAGCTCGATGATTTTTCTTCTTCCTCTTCTTCTTGTTATCTTTGTCCAACTTTGTTGCTTTCTTGACATTAGCAGAAGTGCTCAATTTGATTGTCGTTCTTGAAGAGTATGGTTGAACATGATTCTTAGGCTTGATTTGGTTTACTTCTTTACAAGGAATACGAGTATCTTTTACCTTAGTGGAAGCCTCTAGTTTAGAAGAATTTGTAGCTTTAACAAATTTTACCTCTTTGCTAATACTTGAAGCATCTATTCCCTTACAGCCCAATCCTCGTGTATCACGATGATTTATACTTGCTTCTAACATTGAGGTTAAATTGTTTGAGCTAACATTGAACTTTTTAAGGTCCAAATTTTCTTCTTCTAACATCTTGATTTTATCAAGAGCACTAGCTAGATCAGCCTCAAGACGTATTTCTCGTGAAAGATATTCTCCTTCTTTCTCTTCAAAGTTCTTTTGTTGAGAGTTAATCCTTGCATCAGATTCAACAAGTTTCTCTTCCAATAAACGTACTTTTTCAAGAGCCGCATTACGATCTTTCTCAGCTTGAGAAAGACTAGCACATACTTTGTCATTAAGACTCTGTATTTGTTGTGAGAATTTTTCTTTCAGAAAGTTATTCTCTTCATCGAGATATTTAAACTTTAAAGTTAAATCTCGTTCTCTTTCAAGTCTTTGAAAGAAGTTCATTAGAACAAGTAAGAAATTTTGCTCAATTCCTTTAGTTTAGAAGTTTTTACACTTGATCTTTCATTAGAAATCTCAAGCATAGAACTCAAAAAATTCTCGTCATCAAAAAGAGATTTTTCAGAATCTGAATCATTGATTACGAATATAGGGCTTAACTTAATCTCCTCTAGAGAACCTTCAGACTTATTCTCAGAAGAGCAAGAAGAACTTGATGAAGAAGCCCCTTTTAAACATTTCTTAAAATCAAAACTTCCAATGTCTTGTGATATGTTAACTGGGTCTTTCTTTAGTTTTCGCTCTCGCTTAACTCTACTTTGACTCATGTCTTATAGGTTGGATCGCATCAAACACAAATTGTTAGATCTTTTCGTGTTTGCCTGCTCTGATACCAATTGAAAAGACGAGGGTACCCAAATATACCTCAATCTAAAACTTTTCCACCTATAAGTCCTTTCTAGAAAGTGATTGTCTATGGACTGAGTCGAGACAATACAACTAATCGGTTCACACTTCGTGTGATCGTCTATGGATAAGAGATCGAGACAATACAACAACGAAGTATGTTTACTTGATAAGAGGTCCGGACTTAACCAAACACAATAGGATTACTATCAAGTAAATAGGTAATAACGTTTGTGTATTTTACTTTTAATTATAATAAAAACAATTATAATTGCGGAAATAGAAAAGTAAAACACACATCAAGATTTTGTTAACGAGGAAACCGCAAATGCAGAAAAACCCCGGGACCTTGTCCAGAATTGAATACTCGGGATTAAGCGCTATACAAAATCAAACCAACCGTATAGTTGAGGCCAAGCAACTAAACCTATAGTTCACCTAGTTCCGTCTGTATTCCCATGCCTCCAATTTATAAATAAGTCATGTACTTGGAACAATTCCTTTGGTTCGTATTCCAAGCAGTAAAGGAACAACAAATCTGTTTGGTAGCAACTCTTTTTAACCAAGTGATGTGAGTTCGACAAAAGGCTCTTATGTTTGTCTCAATAAACTCCTTTGTCGGGTCCTTAGATCTATCTACTAACAATTACCGAAGTAATCGTCTAGATTTTGCAATCAATACCTTGAATCACAAAGAAACGTATTGATGCCGATCTACTCAACTAATCCATCCAATCTACTACAAGGATAAACTGATTATAGTTGGATCCTCTTTAACCGAGACAAGTATTGTGCACACCAAAGATTATGAACCCAAATTAGAAATCTTCAAAGTCTTCTTTGTCTTCAAATCTTCTTAGATCTTCAATAAACACCTGCACACAATCAACTTGAATCTCTTGTGATCAATCAAGCACCAGGCAGATGTCATAAACAATGGATTATCACAAGGCGTCTTTAGATCTACAAGCGGTCTAAAAATCCCGTCGAAACTTCGATCTAGTTTGAATGAATCTTATATCAGAAGAGAAGATTCTCAAGCATAAACAAACTAGGTGCAATTAAAGTTCAACAACCGCTAGTCAATCAAATCAATCGAAAACTAATAATAAACCGCAATTATCTAGTTTCCCACCAACGGTACTAATAGATCTTCTCAATCCCAAAGAAGTCTTTAAACTGAGCGGTCGTAAGAGATTTTGCCTAATTAGGTTACTTTCCTCTCCGAATAGGCGGCTCCACCAGTAACAACACAACTAGGTAGTTTTGCTGGCTCTGAGGATTAGTTTGCTAGAAATGCAAACTTTGGTATTTATAGACCATGGAAGTTTGGACACCAAGGAATTTCCAAAACCGAAAATATTCTCAAGATATGCAATATATTCCATATTCGGTTTTCATAATTCCTTGAAATTCTTTGTCCGAGCATTGACTGAAAATCTCCAATTAGTAAATGCACATTACCAATTTTATTTTCCAAAAATAAAATTAAAAACCTTAATTAAAAGATTCTCAACTTATTTTTCGATCCGGAATTTTCCTTTAGCTATTAAGGAATATCTTTGAACAATAAAAGATAAGCGTTACTGCGCATGTTCAAAGTATGTCGACATCTTTACTTTGTAAGTCCTCTTTCATACTTACAATCTTGAAACCGATTTGCCACACTTCCAAAACGAGTTTAGAATTGGTTCATCTGACTTTCAATAACTATGTGATTGATTAAGAACACTCAATCACAAATCATGGGTTTCACGGTTTTACCAAAATAAGTTTCGATTCTACCTACATGTGAGTATTATGCATAGTCACACTAGCTTTCAAAAATTCGGTTGACTAGGTACTAGGATCGGTTCCCCACATACTTATGGTAACTACTTGTATTTGTTGCACATGTCCATAGGATCGGTTCCCCTTTCACTAAAAACTTGTTGCACATGTTCATAGGATCGGTTCCCCATCTACTAAAAACGTGTTGCACCTCTTACAAGGATCGGTCCCCCTTGTGATTGGTTGCACCTCTTCATAGGATCGGTTCCTCTTTGCCTAGAGTTGGTCATACCAATAACACTAAATCGATCATACCATCTCAGGTGATTAATTAAGATCGGTTTCACTAATAAAAGTCATACCAATACAAAATTCAGGCCTTGTGAATAGTTTTACCAAGAACATAAACAAGTCATGAGCGGTTATACTAATCACACATATTGGTAGTTCAAAAGATATGCAATGAATAACAATACCAATAAGCCTAGCGATTTCCCTTTCGATTCACGAAACAAGTTCATGAATTTACTTGCTTTAAACTAATGTAAAACATTGTTTCCTAGGATGAAATCTTCACCTCATACCCATACATAATCACAATAGCATTCAAACGATTATGTCGATGTCTTATATACGAAGTTCAAAGATAGCGTTATACTTCGTATTGTATTCCTTAATACTATGTCTAACTAGAGTGTAATCATTCATGCTTCGCGATTATGTTTTCAATATGCACGACTTGAAAGATACGTTAGGGAATGAAATAGTTCAAGTCAAATATCACTAACCTCAAGTGGAAGGATGATGTTGTCGTTGTAGCTCCTTACTTCTTCACTTCTTCAAGTCTTCGCAATAATTGTAATGTCTCATATCCTAATACTTTCAAGCTAACCTATACGAAGTTGGCTCTAGTACATAATCAAGCAACTCTTTAAATGAGTTTTGGTTCACTAAAATATGACAACCAAACTTGACATACCAACGCTTGGTGGGTTCAATCGAGCTATGCTCTAACAATCTCCCCCTTTGTCAATTTTAGTGACAAAACTCTTACATCATATGGATAAACAAATTACAAGAATTCATTACACATACGCTTGATTCCCAAATTTAACAGCACAATAACCTGCATACATTCAATCCATAAATGACGTTGTTGACATAATAATAACAAAGCTATGATCGAGAGCATTTGTTTTCTCGTTGTTATCTCTACGGATCTTCAACAACTATGATGCTGATTTGAACACGTTTAAAATCATGGATTACTTGGAAATGACGAAGATTTCGAGTCGTGTTGAAGATGCCAAGGAGATCAAGCATTTGGATGAGAAGATACAAAGTTTTATTTCCATATGTATTGATAGTTTTGTCACTAAAATTGACAAAGGGGGATATTGTTAGAGCACTGCTCGGTCGAACTCGCATGCGTTCCTATCTCAAGCATGTTTGTAAATGTTAGTGATCAAAACTATAAGTCTTGATTTCTAGCTTATTTATAGATGTCTCGGACTAGGACATAGATTGTGTAGTTGAGCTTAGACTTCACGGCGTTCATCTTTTGAAGACGAAGAACTACTAAGGGGATCTTGTGGAACTTCATCAACAAAAGGTATGTGAAGACGGAAACTCATCTATCACTTGGAAAGTTTATTTCTACTCTATCTCCTATATTGAGACATAAGTCGTATTACGATATAGTTTTCTATATACACATTTGAGATTTCAGTGAGATTATCTAAACACATATTTCTCGAAATATGTGTTGGCAAGCTTTCACTTGAACAAGTTCATCTTATATCATGTGAAAATTGCCGAGTAACATCTTACATGGTTTGTGTGATACAATCATTTGGTGTAGTCTTGGAATGTTTCGTTATGATTATTTCAGTATCTTGAAAATTGCTTTGATGCTAATAGTGTGTGAAAACGGCTATTGTCATCCTCTAAGAAAGTTTCAATGATTGAAATAAAGATATTATAATCATGTAACCATGTTTGGATATAAACATAGTGTGTTATCACATTTGTGTGTAAGTCCAAAACCGGGAACCTGAAGTATGCGTACCCGTACTTATACTGGCGGTTGTTGAATGTCTGGGCAAGTATGCGTACAAGTACGCATACTGGCGGAAGTCTCACGTCCGTGAATTTCGGCTGGAGTTTGGAATGTAAATTGGTATGCGCACCCGTACGCGTACTGGCGTAACCAAACTCGGTACGGCTACTTAATTATGCTTACCCGTTTGCATACTTGAGTTGGTTACTTTCTAAAATCGGTTATGTACATGAACTTAAACATTTATAAAATAAGGAATGCAATCTTTGCAAACCGTGGCTATAATGTTCATGAATTGATTCAAGTGAATCAAAACGATTTTGCTTCAATTGTGTTCTTGTATACTTCTATGAGAATATAGCAATTAAACGGCTCTTTAACTAGTTTCATTTGAGTCATTTGAACTAGTTATGGTTAAGATGAATAAGGTCGATATTAGAGTAATCATATGGCTAACTTCGGTTAACTATTTGTGAGCCAACATGGTGTACACGTTTGGGTACGGTTACATAAACCTAAATGAGGGTACATTTCATTTGTGTGTAACAAGCTAAGTTCGATCTAACGGTTTGAAAGATATTAGCTTGGTTGAATCGGGTTTTTTATCTAACGGTGAATATTGAATGCTTTGTTACCAAGGTAACTTGGATTGCAAACCCTGATTTGAAAACTATATAAAGGAGAACTCTAGCAACTGAGAAACCAAATCCCCACACCTCCTGTGTGTTACTAGTTGCGTAAACTACAGTCGATTCTCCTTTAACCTTAGGTTTCTGAGACCACTGTGAGGTTAACGACTTCAAAGATTTCATTGGGATTGTGAAGCTAGATCCAACTATTTTCTTTGTAGTTGCGTGTTCTGATCTTGCCAGATTCTATAGTTTGAGTATTATCTTCTCTAAGATTTGCTCGAGATTTAATCTCCGATAGGAAAGATAAAAAGTAATCACAAACACCTTCGTCTCATCGTTTGTGATTCCACGATATCTAGTTTCGCCATCATACGATTTAGATTATTGTGAGGTGATTGATAATACTAGGCTGTTCTTCGGGAATATAAGTCAAGGGTTATCAATTGGTTCATGTTCACCTTGATTTATCAAAAGACAGAACTAAAACTCTTGGGTATTTCTGGGAGGCAGATTTATTCAATCTATAGACTTTTACGTGTGAGACAGATTTGTTTATCAAGTCTTCGACTTTGGGTCGTGCAACTCTTGGTTATGGGTTAGATCGGCTAAGGGAATCAAGTGCGTAGTATCCTGCTTTGGGATCGAGAGACGTAAGGAAGCACTGTTGCACCTTGAATCAGTGTGAGATTGATTAGGTTCAACTACAGTCCAGTCCGAATTTCATTGGTAGTAGGCTAGTATATGTAGCAGCTTAATACACTGTGGTGTTCAAACTGGACTAGAACCCGGGGTTTTTCTTCATCTGCGGTTTTCCTCGTTAACAAAATTCTGATGTCTGTGTTATTTATTTTCCACATTATATTTTGTTATATAATTGAAATATCACAGATTGTGCGTTAAGATCAATCAATTAGATAATCCAAACTTTGGTTGTTGATTTAAATTGATTGACACTTGAACATTGGTCTTTAGTACTGGATTCAAGTTACTCCTCTTATATTCAATCGGGCTAGCATATTTCTATTTCTTTGATTGCAGATTGAATTAAGAGTTAGAGATATTAAACTTTGATATACTTTTCTCTAGATTGAGTCTGACTGTCTAGTTGATTCTCTAGAAAGTATATTGGAGTAAGTCCTCTCAGATTGCCAAACGAATTGTTGGGTATGGTTATTAGACCCCCGCATTTTCATGGGTCTTTGGATTGGAGGCTTAACTTCTCATTCATTACTTTAATTTTGAAAAAAAAAAAGATTCTTATACACCAAAAGACTTCAGACCTGTAAGTCTCATAAGTAGTGCATACAAGATTTTATCTAAATTCCTTGCGGAGAGACTTAAGTTGTTAATGATAAGCCAAGTCTTATGTCTGACTATCAAGGTGCTTTCGTTAATGATAAGCAAATTCTAGATGGATATCTTATCGCGAATGAGTGTGTTGACAGCAGGTTAAAATCTAAGATTCCATGTTTTATTTGTAAAATACACATGGAGAAAGCTTTCGATAATGTCAATTGGAATGCTCTCTTTAACATTCTTAATAGACATGGGTTTGGAGCTAAATGGATTTCTTGGATGCAATGGTGTATTTCTTCTGCTCATCTCTCTGTTCTGGTTAATGGGTCTTCTACAGAAAGATTTAAGCCATCTAAAGGCTTAAGACAATGCAACTCTCTTTCTTTGTATCTTTTCCTGTTAGTGGTGGAGGTGCTTTCAAAACTAATGAATGATGCAGTTCATAAAGGACAGCTACATGGTTTTCAAGTAGCTGATAATGGTGCAGTAATCTCGCACTTTCAATTTGCGGACGATACTCTTATTTTTATCGACGCTAAAGAATATGAGGTAACTAAATTATTTATCATTCGTACTATTTTTGAGCAACTGACAGGTATGAAGTTGAATTTGTTGAAAAGCACTATGGTCAGTGTAGGAGCGGATCAAGTCATATCCATGTTAGCCAAGGAATTGGGTTGTAAAACTGAAATACTGCCTATTAAGTATTTAGGCCTTACGATCGGTGCTTGCTCTAGGAACACTTCTATTTGGGAGTATGTATTAGAAATAATGGAAGTGAGGCTCGCTTCTTGGAAAAAGAAATTTCTCAAAAGCGGGCAGATTAGCGCTTATAAAGAGTTGTCTTTCAAGCTTGCTAATCTATTTTTGGTATCTCTTTCATCTTCTGATATGTATTGAGAAGAAAATTATAAAGTTAATGCGCAACTTTCTTTGGGGTGCTGTTGAAGCAAAAAAGAAGACGTCTTGGGTGAATTGGACCAAGGTTAGCACTTCGAAACAGAACAAAGGGCTAGGGGTTAAAAAACTACGACTAACCAATAAGTCTCTCCTCGCTAAATGGGTTTGGAGGTATTTGACTCAACGAGGCGCTCTGTGGAGGAAAGTAGCATAGCAAAAATGTAAGGTGAATGAAGAAATTGCTTTGCCAGTTGACGACTCTCTCGTTCAAGGAAGAAGTTTATGGAGGAACGTTACGAGGATAGTACCTGAAATTCAAAGGTTTGCAACCTACAAAATAAACAATGGCAAAAGTGTTAGGTTCTGGTATGATCATTGGGTGGATTGGGGATGTCTCAAATACTTGTTTCCGGTTATCTTCAAGGCTTGTAGAAATAAACAAACATCCATTTCCGAGATGATCATCAATGGACGTTGTGTAGGAAATTTTAAAAAGAATCTTAATCATAACGAGAAGATGGAGTGGGATTTGCTCCAACGTGACTTAGGAATTGTATATGTTCTTGTGGAAGGCGATGATGAGGTAAAGTTTATGGAGAACTTTTGTCTTAAAACTTGTTATGAAACTCTAGCAGGTAACATGGAAGAATGTAGTTACAAGAACTTTCATTGGTTAAAAGGGATTCCTGACAAAGTAAGTTTTTTTTTTTACTGTGGGCGGGTTTTTATGATTCTATACCTACTCGAACTATGCTTACACAGCGATCACATGTTAATCCATTGTGAGTTCTCGTTTAAGGTACGAGATTTCTCAAATCCTTTCACATTTCCCGGCCTTTGTCGTCATCTATATTGAAACTTTTCATTGCGTGGGAGTGGAACGTCCTAAAAGGCAGATATAAAGCTTTATGGGATATGATTCATTACGCTATAGTTTGGAATTTATGGAACGAACGGAACAATAGAGTGTTCGGACATAGGAAGAGATCGGTGGAGGAGATGATCATTTTGGTTAATCAGACTCTAGTGCTATGGAATTGTGATACAAATGTTTTTAACTTTGTTGATGTAAACTCCGTGCTTCACAATTAGGAAGCTGTATTGCACATGTAAACTTTTTGCTGCTCTTGTAATCTAGTCCTCGAGACTACTTCTCTGTAACTCTTGAATCAACAGGCTTTGCCCGTTCCTTTTTCTCTTAAATATAACCTTTTTCATTTCGAGAAAAAAAAAGTTGATTAGATCTGATGTAGGTTGTAACTAAGCGAAATCACACGGAAACTGAGTTTCCATTGAAAGAAGTTTTCATGTGATTTCTAATGGATACTTAGTTTCCATTAATCTTCAATTTTACTCCTTGCTTTTCACTTTTAACTCTTTTATTTTACTAAAACTCTTTTTGATATATTATATTTCCATTTTTTTGTCTTAAACTTTTTTTACCCATAAATAATATTTATCTAAATCCGTGGGAATAAAATTTAGTTTAAAAAAAAAACATATACTAAGTTTCCATTTGACACTATTTACACAAAAATTTTGTTTCCGTGTGATTAAACTAAGGATGCCCATCACCCATAGTGCAATTGGCATTAGACCCATTTCTCTTAGCTTCAAATAAGCCATAGCTAAGGAAAATCTTTGACCATTGTGCTTGGCCTAATGGGAAAAAAAATTGTACCTAGAAAAAGCTACACTATAAGGTATTTAAATGTCTTTCTTGAACGGTCAAAGTAAAATTTCCCACTAAATAAAATATCAGTCTTGGAACAACATAGAATAGCATCCAAACTTCGACAGAGATAAGAACCCAAAGGAAAAAGATCAAGGGAAGTGGGAAGTTGGCACCATTTTACACCTTCTATATGTGTTTTCTTATCGTAGATTTCATCTCACCCTACCCTTGCAGGAAAAACGAAGTCCGCTTTAAAATGAGCCAATAACACATGGACACATAGGGGTGTAAAATTTTTGGGGTATAAAAGTGGGGGATTTCTAGCATTTTCGAGGGAAGTGGGGCACTTCATGGAGATATCACATACTTAGGATCAGACAGTAGTCAAGTCACAGTGCTATTGTTTGTTTGTTTGGATACTATAGCGTCAAAAAGCAAAAGGGCCATAGGCCTTGAATCGGACGAGCCAGCCCTACACGCTCAGTATCTAGCTGCAACGGTGGCTTGAGCCGAAGAAATAAGTTGAGCCAGATTCAGTTTAGGAAAACAAAAATGTATTTCGAACATAAAAGTACTGAATTTTGCTGGATACTTACTTGGCCACGCACCACTTCCCATCACCAAACACATGGACGGACTATCTTTCCCCCACACTCCTTTCGGAATTTCCTCTCTTCAAAATTTAATCCTGTCCAAGAATTTAGGATATACCGGTCCTAAATACTTCTGGTGACGGTTCTTTTCCCCACGTGGCTACCTGATTAGTGTCACATGGCTCATATCCTCCATAGGCCGAATACAACAAGAAGGTTGTTACATGGGTTACTAAGTGTTACTAATACTTGGCAAAAAAATCAACTTCAAATAGAAACTGATACAATGATCGTGTTTGGGATTCACACAACCATTAAAGAGTACGTAGCATGAATGCATGATTCCAGAGAGTTTTGTACTCCTGGAGTATTAGATATTTACACTCAGTAGACAATACACTGCGTCTGTATTAAAATTTATATAGTACGTTTGGATACCAAAAGCATAAGCCAACATCAGAAGTCAGAAACAAAAAAATATTTTACTTTACAAAAAGTTAATTTTTTTTTACCCTATTCATTTGTGAGTACGGTGGTAAAGTCATTAGGTGATGAGACAGGTGACACGAGGTTTGAAACTTCACTTGGTACCAAATTCGATTCAGAATTAAAAAAAGTTATTTCTAGAAACCACTCCGAAATAATGTATCCAAGTTAACGTCTGAATTTTTTGTTTTAGTAGTCGAAAAACAACTTTTTAAGTAGTATTCATGAGTCCTTTGTATGAATGTAATTTTTCGATTTCTAGAAAAACAAAAAAGTCAAACATGATGTTCTAAACAAAATTTGAGAATGAATTATAAATGCAAAAGAAAAATAACCCTTTATGAAGTAATTTTTCTTGCTTTTGACATTCAAACACTCCTTGAATACCTCACCTATAAGAACAAGTGGTCATAGTTGCAATCATTGGCTGCGTAAGGGAGCTTTAAGCAATACGAAATTAGAATACTGGCAATGTCACTGTAGTACAGTGGAATAGTTATTGGATGATGGTACCAGTAACCTGAGTTTGAAACTCGCCAGTACCTAATTTTTTACCTATAAAAAAGATAAAAGGAAAAATAGAAAAAAGGAAAAGAAAGAAGTTGGTGTCTTGCACTCTTGTATCCAATTTCCAAGAAGGACGAAAACAAAAATTGTATGGGCCACTTCATATGTATTTTTTAAGCATGAAATTTGTATATATTACTAGAGAGCAATTTGGTTTAAGAAAGATGATTTGCCATAAAGATGGGTTTGTATGGTCCCCAATTGTTGTTGTAAGATTACCCAACGGAATGCTATCTGTTGCATGATTTGCCAGACCGTCGGCTGTCTGGTTTCGTCCCTGTAATTGTGTTGGGTAGCGTCTTATGAAATTTGGCCCATTCTCTTCATGATTTCTATAATCATTCTTTTTTATGTATTAAGGAGGTTCAAATCACAGGTTAGGAACAACTGTAGATTTTCCAAATCATTTCGAATTGAACTTTTGACCAAATCTGAAATGTCATTCTTGATGCTAATAACATTTCCCATGTTTCAGTTATTAGTACGATGGTGATGCCTAGAGGTTGAGCTACTACTACCATAGTTGTTTCCGCAGAATCCTTACATATGAAACATGTTCCTCCGATTCCTCTAGTCTTCCCATCCGAATGGATCTTGATCCAATCTAAGGTAGGTTTGGTCCAACCCACCAAGATTTTCTTTTTTTGAAGCATGGTCCAACCCACCAAGATGGGTTGTTGATCTTCTTATGTTTATGAGATTAGGTTTGTAAATGCAGTGATGGAGCCGGAAATTGAAGTTTAGGGGGCTTGAAAAAATTTGAGTCCAACTTTGTGCACCCCCACAAAACCGGGGTGCACATTCCGGCTGTTATCATTCATTGGAGAAAACCTCCAAAACCGCCTTCCCATTTTCCCTTTTCTATGTCTTTTTCTTTTATTTATTTCTATTGTCTCTGCCAATTTTTCTTTCCATCTGTTCCCAGAATTTAATTTAATTCCGCACCATCGAGATATTGGTAAACGGATTCACCTAGCAACAGATATAATTCAATGGGTAACAAATTAAACTTAAGTAGCATGATCTTCACCATAAAAATCACAAACATATCACCGGAAGCAACAGTAGATATGGAAGATGATTTCATTAACAACTGACTATTATCGTTACCAATCTGCTTTTACAGTGGATCTTGTGTCTTCAAAATACTAAAGCCTCCAGCATCTTTAAAAATTTATGCGTATCACAAAATCAACCTTGTTGTAATTTTTCCCTTCATCATTCGGTTCCTGGATACTATATTAATGGTGTACTAGATTCATAATGAATTATTTGTTTTCATCTTTGGTATAATAGTGAACGTCAAACTTTGAGGAGTTTTCAATCGTCCAATTGATCCGATTTAAAAGAAGAAAGCTCTGCAATATTTGTTTTCATCTTTGGTAATGTATACTCATAGATTCATAATGAATTATTTTGTTCACAAATTGATTCATAGATTCAATCCAAATCCAAATCCAAAAAGATTTGATTGAGTATCCAAACTCACATTTCAAATTGAAACAGCAACAAAGTTAGCTTGATTCGTGAAGTTCCATTTTATTTTATTTTGGAATTTTTTTCTTTTTAAGATTTATTGCATTTGAGAATTGGAATCTGGTTTCTTCTTAGCATTTTTGTTACCATTGAAAGCTTATTTTTCTCTTTAGAAAAAGATTAACAGAGAAGAAACGGATCATCCTTTTAATATTACTATTGAAATCTTATTAGTCAAATCACGGGTTCGAATAGAGATCTAAGATACTTGATATGTTTCGATTTGGGAAATGTGGTTAAAATCATAATCTATCAAGATGTACACCATCAGAATATTGTTGCAGCTTTGGAGAGAGAAAAAAAGAAAAAGTATAGAAAAAAGGGAAAATGGGAAGGCGGTTTCGGAGGTTTTTCCACGAATGATAACAGCCGGAATGTGCACCCGGTTTTGTGGGGTGCACAAAGTTGGACTCAAAAAATTTATATAAACTTTTATATTTTAGTGACTAAATGTAAGTATTAGTTGGGCTAAATACAAATTATAGGATACGTTTCCTGGGTTTGGGCCGCTTCATGTTAGTAAGTGACACACTCTTTACTAAGAAATTTTCAACGTCAGTTTTGGATAGCTTGCTCATTCCCGTAAACTGATATCTATTACTACTAATAAAGCCAAATACTGTTGGTGAATAGTAAAAGCTCAATTTCTGAATCCCGAACTTGCCCTTGATTCTACGGCACTATCGAAATGATTGAGGCTAAAAGGTAAATACGGAAATATGAGAACCGTGTTGAGAATCGGGCAGAGCGCGTGCGGGCCTTACTAGAAATACAAAGTCAATTCGGAATCTCATGTTAGGATATCCAATCCACCTTCCTCATTCAAGGTTGTACCAAAGTCTTACAAGGAAATGGGAGGCAAGAAAAATCAAATTTCAAAAGAAGGAAAAAAAAAAAAATGATAGTTTGACTACTAAAAATCACTGATAGCTAGGCGCAGGAAAATGAAAATTTCCAACAACTCAAAATGATTTTGGGAAACAATGTCCCTTTACTTTTACTAATTGCCTTACCAAATGAACAAAATATAATACTAGAAAATTCAAACAAAATACAAACAGAGACTTGATTATCAAGAACTAATAGCCGCCTCAAAGATACACATAGTAATTGACAAGTGAACCAACAAAACAAAGAAGATGAAGCAACAGATATACAAGAAGAGAGGATTGTAGGGGGTTTGGATATATCAATCACTGGCTATAACATAACATAAAATCACATAACCGGATGATTGGACTAACTAGTAATTACCAGGATCAAACTTTTCCTCCTTCCTTCATGTACTCTATATATCTTAAGAACTCAGGTTTAGCCATGGCTTTCTTGCTCCGTCTCATATCCCAAAAACTAATACCAAACAAGGGATGAGTTTTCGCAAGCTTCTTGGCTACCTTTTGATTCTCTTGATCATGTTTTCCTGCACTAACACTCTTAGACCTCGACATAGATATCGACTTACTAAACATATGGTTCTCTCTTTCCGGCGTGAAACTTTTGGTATTCGGTGCTGTTCTTCCGAACATCGAAACAGATAAAGATTTCAGTAAACTCGCGTTGTTTGATGATGGTTTTGATGATGATATGTCTGCATCATCGATATCGTGATCAGCAACAACCCTTTCCAAACGCTCATAACCAAATCGATTAGCTTTGCGGTTATCAAAATATTCAACATCGGAATCTCCTTTCATGGATCAAACCAACAAAACCTGCTTCAAGCCTTGATATATAGATAAACTACCAAGGGTCGAATTAATGGGTGATAGATAATCTTGTCTATGTCGATATTGGAGGAGTGGTTGCTAATGATGATAAGAGAGAAATAATGGCTGCACTAAATACCCACAATACAACTTATATATATATATATATACATGTGAACTGGTCATATCTTCATAGTTAATTCTTCTTGGAGTGTTCCTACCGCCTTACATATGTAGTAGGTCAGCAAGAAGCTTATTCTTCTTTTTTCATTTCATTTAAAATTAGGGTCTTTCATGGTCGGTTTTGGTTCGGTTTCCAGCCAAACCAAAACCAAAACCAATACTATCAGTTTCTAAAAATCTAAACCAAACCAATCCATTAACCATTGGTTCGGTTTCTAAATGGTTTAGCCGATTTCGGTTTGTTCCATTGGGTTAATGGAAAACCGATTGTATGTCAGTTTTCTGAAACTGACGGTTGAAATCTTCAAAAAAAATAACATATTTGAATTTTTTTAACCTGCCTGCAGAATGTAATTAACACACAAGCGTAGTTCATAACTCAAGTTTATAAGCATAGTTCAAAACATAAACATTACAGATTCAAAATACTTAAACTCCAAGTTCTGCATGCTCCAAATATGATCTCGGCTAGGTAAGGGTAGAACTTAGGTTTACAAAGTGTGAGATGGACGGGGTAGATTAAATCTATTTGATTTTAATCAACGACCTATACTTATCGGTTTTCCATTGGTTTTTGGTTCGGTTTTCAGGTCAAACCAAAACCAAACCAGTAATATCGGTTTTCAAATTTTTTTATCATAACCAATCCACTAGTAAATGGTTTGGTTCGGCTTCTTCCTTATCGGTCTGGTTCGACCCGGTTCCGGCGGAAAACCGGAACCATGTTCAGCCCTATTTAAAATGCTTTATTTTGACGATTGATTTGTTATGGGCCTTTATGACTCGTATCAATGAGTTTAATATTACAGCTCTTCTAACTAAAATGCATTTTCTTGGTGTGTTTTTCTTTGAGTTAGTTGGGAAGTAGGGGTCATATGTCCCCCACCTGGATAGCTTTTGTCATCTATTTTGCAAGAAAAGTAAATGAAAACTAACCAATCACTAATTTTATCAATATTTAGTTTTTGGATTTGATAATGATTGACGCTGCTAATGGGTTACCAGTTTGTTTGGGTACCAAAATCCATAAATAAAACATCTCTCTTTTGAATCGGTGGTACTACTATTTTTGTTTTTTTACTTTATGCTCCGCCCAAAATATTACTTGGTGTTGCGGTAGGCTCCCATTATAATTTCTTATATTGAAATTATGGGAAGAAAAGTGCCTCTTGTTTTATATTATAGCCAATAATTGTGCACGTTTAGGGTTGCCGACACGAGATAAGAGCACATGACAGTCCTACAGAAAGTAATAAGTCATGTTCGTGGATGGATAGGGTGCTCTGGTTTTCTGGGCAATGAGGAGTGCCGGCCAACTGAAGGTGTTGACTGATGAATGGTACAGTGTAATTGATTGGTGTGTGCTTATTTGTTTAGAGTCTTTAGACCAAGCGAGGGATGAGTAAAAGTCAAATAATGCAGCCTGATTGACCAAAAAGAAAGACAACTTTAAGATGGTCAGACTAATGTTTTTTTTTTTTTTTTTGAAGCATATGACTAATGTTTGATTAAGCTGTATTGAAGACCCGGCAACCAAATAATATATTATGGATAACTTGTCATTTTAACCTGGCGAGATTGGGGTATACTCAAACTAATTGGGGTATACCCAATTTTAAGTGGACATGTGACCTTACTAAGGGGAGGCCAAAACGTGGTAAACTTACTTAAATACCCCTACACTAATCAACCTAAAACTAAACTCTAAACTTAAAAACCAAAAACTGATTAACCAAAAACCTCTCCTCTTCTCTTTCATTCTTCTTCTCTAAACCCTCTCATCTTCTCTTTCATTCCAAAAACTTAAAATCAACCAAAATTTTGAAATTTGATTTTCTACCAAAAAAAAAATGGTTGATTCTAAACGATCCAGCAGTAAGAGAGATTCAACTGGTAACATGAAAACCTCCAAATCAGAGGGAAAAGGTAAGGGAAAGGTTGGACGAGTAAACCCAAGAATGAAATCCTTGAAGATCTTTGAAAAGAAACCTCTAAAGGCGAAAAGAAGATTGTAAGTGATTTATAAACTCAAACCCATTATTGTTTTGTTGTATATGATTGTTAGATTAGGTTAGAAATCGAAAATTATGATTTTCAGATTTGTTGGCGGCAAGGTCGATACTTGAACAACATGCCTTAGGCCATTGGTATTTTGAAAGATGGCATGGTCTCGGGATGAATAACATGCCGACTTTTCATCGTGAGCAATGGCGCCTGTTTGACAATAACCAGGGCCGGCAGGGTATAATAACCAACCATGCCGGGTTATATTTGGTCGGCGTTGTTTTTGACTTGTACCATGCCGACGTTAGGCATCAGAAACCTTAATTTCCTAATTTATTAGTCGGCATCTTTCATAGATAGTACCATTAGGCGTTTTATTAGTCGGCAAGGGGTAGTTGGTTAACAACATTCCGGCTTTAATGTAGTCGGCAGTGTTTTATTTATCGGGCTTGCCGGCCAGGGAGGTCAACAGTGTTGTGTTGTTTGTTTTCATATATCTTATTTGTGCATTGTTTAGGTTCCCAGAGGAAACAAAAGAAGAACTACCTTGTCTTGTTAATAATGCGAGAAGAGCTATTTGAATATTTGGACACAATTTATCCCAATTTAGAAGAACCTAAAGATGAAAAGCGAAGAGAATTGCCGTTTAGAAAGTTATGTTTGATGGGTAAGGAAAATCCGAGAAGAATTTCTAAGGTTTATGAACAGTCCTAGCAATCCCCTCAACTATGAAGAATGCACATCATCGGAGGAGGAAGAAGAGGAGGTTGATCCAAGAACTTTTTCGGGGCATGTGACTTTTCCAGAGTGAACCCCTATTACAATGAGGATGGTGACTACATAGGCCCGGTGAAGGGGAAGGGAAAAGCAAAAAGGCGATGCTTAGGTGAAAAAGCTAGTGATGGGGAGGAAGATAACAACAACAAGAAGGATCCATGAAATTCTTAAACTTTATTATGTTTCACTTGGTTTAGAAACTTAGATTGTGGTTTGAACTCTTTCATTATGTTTTGAACTCTTAGATTGTGGTTTGAGACTTGTTAAACTTATTTGAATTTTCAGTTTTAGTTGCTTTAGAAGTTATTATTTTGTATGCACTTTTAGACAAAGTACTTTAGGCGGCATGGTAGGAAGTCTACACCTTGCCGACACAATGTTAGTTGCACCTTTTAGGTACAAAGTACAACCCATTGAATGCTCAACGGCTAGAAATTTCAAAATCAAGATATTAGGTATGTTTTTATTATAAAAGCATTCCCAACTTCATCTTCAACCTTGCATAAAGAATGGAAGTTTCACCACCAAATATTTGTAGTCTTTGTACACTAAGTGGTCATTTTGCAAGGGATTGTCCCTTTGAAGGAAGCAAATGCACTATTGAAGGTTGTAAGGGATTCTTATTTCTCATGAAAGCTGCAATAGGAGGTGTATATCAGTAGTATGCTTCAAAATGCACTTGTTGTGGGTTTTTCTATTGGATAGATGAGCGTGTAGCTCCGTATGAAGATGAAGTTGCTAAAATCAACCTTCTACCATGCACGAGATCCATGTTGCGACGGTAAGATGAAGCTAATTACCTCTCCTAAGAAATTGTGTACCAGGAAAAAGATACTATATATGTCCCAAATGTGTTAGGGTAAAGTTTTTAACGTTTGTATGCTTTAATTAAGGTTTGTATCCGATGTATTGTCGGCATTGTCTTAAATTATAAGCTTGCTTGGCTCCCACTTAGTCGGCATTATACTATATTAAAAGCTTTCCGACGGTTGTCCTGTCGGCATGGATATTATAATACACCTTACCGGCTTAATAGAAAATAACATTCATGAACAATTTGTGAGGGAGTTCTAAGACGGCATGGTTCGCTAAATAACAATAGGCGCAATTAAAGCCTACGGCAACCTCTCAAAACCAGGACCGTGCTTGAAGCTTAATAGTAAAAAACATCCAGAACAATTTTTAAGGGAGTTCTTAGGCGGCATGGTAAATTTCATAAACATTAGGCGAATAAAGAGTGACTTGTCAAAAGCCAGGACCTTGCCTTAGCCATATCAGCGACTTTTCTGTCTTGTCATGCATTGCGGCCGCGTGATCTGAAGAAATAATACCGTGCCGACCACAGGATAGCCGGCAGACTTGTCAAAGCCGGACCTTGCTTGCCGCCATATCGGCAGCTTTTTCTGTCTTGTCATGCATTGCGGCCGTGATCAAGAAATAATACCGTGCCGACCGGGATAGCCGGCATGTTTTGGTAATGAATATGATGCCGACCAAATGAGAATACACCCAAAAAAACACATCCATTTCATTCATTCGTAGCACTCCAAAGTACATTACACAAAACACGCATGCGATTACAAAAGTACTCCAAAAGTACGAATGTTTTGTCTAGTACTCCATTGTACGCTACACAAAAAGCTGCTTTATTCCTAATCATAATCACTCCTCACTCAAATCTATTGGAGGGAGTTCATTCAAACCTATTGAACCTCCTTTAGTCAAATCTATGGGACATTCCCGAGACTCATCTATAACATTCCAAAGGGCCATGTTGTCCTCATAAATTTTCATCCATTCCTTGCTCTTGTTGTTTGTGAACTTCTCCCACAAACTAAACCTACATAGAGGAGGTAATGGACATTCCTTATTGAGTTGTAGACCAATAAAATGATTTTTATCCACCAAAGCCATGACAATTCTTCTATGCTTGAGTTGCTCCACGCAAACCGCATGTTTCGGTGCAAATGCTATAGATAATCCCTCACTAAAAAAATGTACCACGCAATTCCAAGTATCGCAATAGATGGCCACACTCCGGCATTCTCAACCAATGCTCCCATTTGATCGGTGCGTTTCCCTCCGGGCCTTTAACACTAGTTAGCAAACCTTTGAAAGTTGCTTCTTTTTCCTCCATGGAACCTTCTAGAATCATTGAGATATGGAACTCCTTGTCGTGTTCTAGTCGAGCGGCCATCTTCTTTCTAATGTATTGGCATTGGGTGAGATTCTCTTCAACCGCTCCACTTAGGTGTCCCAATTGTTGCGAGATAACGTGAAACCCACAATTTCCATCTTTCGGAACATCGTCGGTACCAATCACGAAATCTTGAATAATTGGAGGGAGTTGAGTACGATACTTTTGCAACACAGGTTGTACTACCTTCTTTGGACGACTTTTTTTCTTCGCCACATCTCCTTGGCTTGCTTGGCTCTCAAGAGGTAGAGTTCCATTTGTATTCAAGTTAGAGACGGTTGGTGTAGTTAAATCCTTCTTTTGGCCGACTCCTTTTCTTTCCAACAAATTCCACGCTTGCTTGACTCTCAAGAGGTAGAGTGCCATTTGTATTCAAGTTAGAGACCGTTGGCGTAGTTGAATCCTTCCTTGGACGACCTCTTTTCTTTTTAGCGGGCTCCTCCTTGTATTGCGCCTCGGTATAAACATGTCCGGATGGATCGCACTTTGTACTCAAATGCTCTTTAATGTTTTCCCTTTTGGATTGATCACTATTTCTACTTAAAAACTCTTTGATTTGTTCTCCTTCGGATTGATCTTGATCGCAATTTGTACTCAAAAACTCTTTGATTTGTTCTCTTTCTTCCCCTCGTCTTTTTGGTAGTTGGTCTACCATTAGGATCTTGTTTCTCCGGTTCTTCAAGTTCTTCCATAAAAGGGTAAACTATCGGCATCAACTTGTGCTTCATAGTTTGTTTGTCCAACCTATTCAACTTGGGGTATTTTTCGAGGATTATTCTCCCAAGTTCCATGTCGCCAAACTCTTCACGGGATCTTCTCTTGGAGCTAGGTTTGAAAGATAATTGCTTCCAATAGGGATCGATATCATCAAGAGGAATGGGAGTTTTATACCTACCAAGCATATGACGACATGGAAGTCCGATAGCCTTCATTATCCTACACTTACAAGGAGTGCTCGGGTCGTCATACTTTTTATACTTTTTAAACAAAGCGAGATGTTTCATCATAAAACGTATTGCCCAATGCGATACGTTGCAATGTATACCAACAAGCATCCAATTATCCTCCTTAAACTCCCTCAACTTAGGAAGCTACTTTCTTGGAATTGTTTTTTTATCTTGTTGATATCATTATTAGTGTATTCATGGATAGCATGTTGCACCGTCACAATCCCATTTTGACTCGTGAAAAGTAGACCTTTTAGTCTCCCATGCGCTTGCTCTACCATACTTGTGGATTCAAGTTTGAAATGTTTATAGTCGTAAGTATAAGCATACACAAACCTCTCTTTGTGTGGCCTCAACCATTGTTTCTTGCAATATTCCACTACTTTGGTGTAATTAGTCCCCCATCATCCTCGAAATCCTTCAAGTTTAACTCATATCTTCCCACACTCATCGACCAAACCACCTTATCCCACGCTTTCATGAATAACCCAAACTTAATCTCACCTTCTTTCCATTCTTCGTCTTCTTTCTCTTTCTCCTTCTCTCGCTCCTCTTTAGTTAGTTTGCTAAGACGTTCATCTTCCTCTTTTTCACGTTTAGTTCCTTTCTTTGATTTCGGTTTTTGGATATGACTTCTACAATTCTTTCTAAGATTGCATTGTATATGCCAAGTGCAAAGGAAATTTTGTGCATTGGGAAAGACTATCCTCACGGCGTTCATTATTGCTTGCTCATTGTCGGTGACTATAACCCCCGGAGTTTCGTCTTCGTGGTAGAGAAGCTTCAAAGTTTCCAATGCCCAAATATAACTATCATCCTTCTCACGATCCATAAAACACCATGCCACCGTGAACGATTGCTTATCCGAGGTTTGTCCTACAATGTTCAACAAAGGCATGTTGTACCTATTCGTCTTATAAGTACAATCCATGAACAAAACTTGGTAAAAGAAACGCGCCAATTGAATCATATCGGGATGCGCAAGAAAAATACGATCCACCTTCCCCTCCGATGACTCATGGTGTCTCACCGTGTAGTTGTATTTGTGTATTAACCATTGTGATTCTTCCATCACCTTTCTTCCATCCCATTCAATTCTTTTAATAGTTGCCTTGGCTGCATAAATTGTAGACAATGAAGAGAGGTTATGCGGGTCGTCCCTCTTGAACTTACTTAGGAGCTTACTTGGTTTAATTCCCCAACTTGTTCTTACTTGTTCGAACTCGTGCGGTTTCAACTTGGCAACTTGACAATGCCCAACAAGAGTTTCCGGATCTTTATGGCTATGCCAACCAACATCAACTCTACTCATTCTCCACACGTTGTCGGTGTCTTTGTTCCTCCAAAAAATTATCTTGAATGGGCATCCACACTTCTTTTACTTCGTCTTGTACACCCTAGTCGTCTTCTTATCATACACATAACCCTTTCTCTTGTGACTTTCCTCCGGCAAACCATAACACTCGCATACCATTTCAAACCGCGTATCTCTTTGTTGGGTGTTTTTCACTAGAACGCACATCTTCTCTTTGGCTTTCTCAACAATCCAATTGACCGCGTCGTCTTTTTCCTTCCATTCCAAATCATTAGCATAATGTGAGGAAGTATCGGGACCCCTAATTTTCTGAGCTTGAGGCTGATCCTCCATAGGTACCAATGCCACAATCTACAAAACATCAAAAGTTTAGTTGATGTGTATTACCACGGTCGGCAT
This sequence comes from Papaver armeniacum, assembly GCA_023531295.1. Taxonomy (NCBI): domain Eukaryota; kingdom Viridiplantae; phylum Streptophyta; class Magnoliopsida; order Ranunculales; family Papaveraceae; genus Papaver; species Papaver armeniacum. The sequence goes on from JAJJWW010019045.1 coordinate 35,430, forward strand.
GGTCGACATATAAAAAAATGCCGGCTAGAAAAGACCGGAACGTAATAGAATATAAACATTGCCGACATGAAAATAGCCGGCAAGGTATGAAAACATTACAATGTCGGCGTACGCATTTTCAAGTAAGGGCTCCTGTGTTTCAAAAAATAAAAGTCGGCAAGGTTAAAATTTTCTACATTCTTGGTGTGGTAGTCTTTGCTCATGAAAAGTCGGCACGTTGTTCAAAGTAGAACCACGCCGGCTTTTATGGCCGGCATGATCGACAAGCGTCGACCTTGCCGACCCCGTATGTGCAGAAACCGAAAAAAAAAACCAAAATCGATCATTTGCATGGAAAAATCACAATCTTCACGGCGTAGGTTGTCTACCTGATTACTTGCAGCTCCATTCTCTTCTTCTTGGTCATTGGATTCTTCGTTTGGCTCAATACATTCATCACTTCCATACCCATCATGAGTTTGAGGAAAATAAAAGTGAGGGTCATGCATGTAATCCATTCGATCATGGTCAGTAGATCATCATACAAGTACTCATATGTAGGAGGAAAGTTAGAAGACTCCCCCACTTCAAAATCAGGATTAGAATCACTCATCTCACTCATATCACAAATTTCACAAAAACCCTAACTTTTCCCCCCCAAAATCTCCTCTACTCCTTCATACTAATTCTCTCTCTAAATGATTTCTAAAACTCAACTTATAACTAAATCAACTAACTAATCTAACTAATTTAACTAATCTAATCATTTTAGTTAAATTAGAGTTAATCATTGTGGGGGCATTTTAGCCATTTACAAAAATATAGGTTAAGGGGTGGCTTGGTTTTACTTCATAATGACCTGATTTTGTCTTATTGGGTATACCCCAATTAGTTTGGGTATACCCCAATCTCGCCAGGCATTTTAAAGGTGATTACGTTGAATTAATTTTGGACTCAAGGTTTGCTAGGTGGTATAAGGGATCCAAGTTAGAACCCCTTGAAAAGAGAAATATGAAAGTATAGTCTATTTGTTTATTTTATTTTGCTTTGTTTTTGAATAAAATGATATATTGAAGGGGGCAATTTTACAAAAATGAAGGTCGGTAAAACCCGAAGAAAAAAAATAATATACAAATTTTACAAAAAACACAAAAAACAGAGAGTGAGAAAGATATTAGGAGGTCTAATTATGTATCATTTTCCTCGTTAAAGATAATAACTTTGTTAATTGATGGCCGAATGATTTCTTGTTTTGAGTTTGAAAATATCAAGAAGTTAGTATCGATGTGGTACATATTTGGTACGAAAGATTGAAACTAATCCAAAGGTGGATACCCAAAAATAGAAAGAGATGAAGATGGTTAGTATTTATGATGAGCGTGGAAGGTTGATTACGAACAACCTCACCTAAACCAAGAAAATGGTCGTTCAAAGGCTGCTTCAGTTACAAGAAAGAGATCAATTTCGATCATAAGGAGGGAAGTTGAAGGAGATGAGATGGGTTCAGAGTTCTTAGTTGCAGAGAGTTGCATAAAGAAAGCTCTGGGAGGGGTTTGCAGCACGAGTTGTTTCTAAAGTTGTGTTTTAGAATGACCGATGGTTGGTTTATTTATATCTGCAAACCCTAATCTCAAGTCAGTGAGATAATGATGGGGGATATGATAAGCACCTCATCTGAGATACCAAGAATAACCAAGGATGGATCGATGATTTGAGTTTATCCTTCGTAGCCGACTCCTTGTAACCAACTATTCTACTTATGTGCGGGTAGGTTGATACTCACACATGTCGTAGACCATCAGATCAAAACCCTAAAGATATCCCCCCATGTTGTGACATATATTCATTCGTAATGATGAGTCATTGTGATATTCTCTGTAATAGAGGAATACTCGTGCTTGTACGTATATAGAAGACATGATTCACGAGGATATCTCGAGGTAGTTTCATATAGCCATGGGTGTCATACTACAACACAAGATTGCTTGAGGACGAGCATCGACCTAGTGCAATCGTTCGTCCGAGAGAATGACATATTCAGGGCCAGTCGTAAAGAGAAGCTGAGGCCTGCTTTAGCTGAGGTCAAGCATTGATATATTTTTTTGTCAATTAGATGAGAAGAGGCGAAGGATGAGGTCAAGTGTCGACCTAGCATGGTCATCGGTTTGTGCGAAGAACGGATACAAAGACGCTCCATAAAAGGAGTTATGATGTATGTCTTTTGAAGAGAGTAGATATCTGGTATATGTCATTGAAGAGAACAGGGAACTAGCTCCTTTGTGATGGTCTCATAGACGATAAAGGTGGATGGTTTGCGAGCCAGGGCGGCATTGATATGTTTTTTGTCAATTAGACTTTCCTGGCCACCGAGACACTTTCCCGCGACTTTATTCCGGCCATAAAGGATTCGAGAAATGGGTGGGCAAGTTACCAATCACCATATATTTTAGTTACCAATCACCATATATTTTAGGGGGTGAAAAAAGGATTAAAATGACTAAAAATGACTAAAAATGGGATAAATTAGTTCAAATTGGGCTTAGGAGCTCACATTTAAGGGGTACAATTGCACACCCACCTCTCCATGTGGCTCTGTCCCTGTAGACGAGCTTGCACGCTGTAAGGGATGAAAGTGTCCATGAAGTAAACTCGAGATATCGTTGAGGTTAGACAAGCTCATGAATCTCAGATGTCATGAATTATTTATCGGCTTAGGATGTGCTCAAGACTTAAAGATATTACAGAGTCTTGATCTTGGATGTGAGACTAGCTATGGAGCTAACATGATTCTAGAGACTGATATACTGGACTAAGGTTGAGCGATGATTAAGAAGGTAAATGAGCCGAACCTCATGATGCATATTGAGGTTATCTTGATGAACCGTTTTTTGGGGACCAGCCTTTTTTGGGGGGGACCATTGTTTTATAAGGCCATATACCCTACATTTATAAGGGATGTCCTAAAATGTGGACATTACTAATTTGCCCCCAAACCCTAATTAAGATTATAACTAAACTAATAACTACCAAAATATAAATTTAAATTTAACCTAATCTAATATATTAACAAAAACACAAAATCAGAGAGACCCTACCGCCGCACAAACGAGTTTTGGGAGAATTTTTTTTTTCTTCTCTTCTTCTTCTTCCGTTCAACATTCGTCTTCATCGATTAATCGTCGATTCATAAAATTTTCATCGTCGATTAATCAATCTACTATAAGAATGGTTCTTCGAAAGCAAACCAAAAGACTTCAAGGAGAAGGTCCTCGATTGGGACATCTAGCAAATCAGCCAAGTGATTTTGAGATTCATAAAGAAGTGGAACAACCAAGTGAAGCCATAATCCAGTATAATAGACGGTTGCAGAAGCCTGATTCTGCCATGGGACCGATTCGCAGGTATTTTGCAACAAACCCATTACTTTTAATTTGATTTTGATTCGTTTAATTGAATATAAATCATCAAAATAGGGTTCAAATGGAAGTTACAGTGCATAGTTCGGTTAGGACGAGTTTCTAAAAAACCCTGTTTTGTTAACCGAACTTCCTGAAAGGAAGAACACGAAGAACAGTTCGGTTCTCTAGAATTCAAAACTAGGTCACCGAACTGCCAGTTCGGTTAGTTCGCAAAGAAGCCTAAAAAAATTTTCTAACCGAAAATAACAAATTTAACAACAATTTGTTTTTTTTTACATGTAACCGAACTCTGCTATTTTGCCCACTAATTTGAGTCTTTATGTAACCGAACTGTGCTATTGTGTTCGGTTTGTTCGCATAAAAATCTAAAACTATTCAGTAACCGAACTTTACTAGGAAAAAAAAATGTAACCGAACTCTTGACAAACCGAACTCTTCAGTAGTTGCAAACATGTTGAGTTCGGTTTGTTCGCAAAAAAACTTGACAAACTGAACTCTTCATTAACATTTACCAATGTTGAGTTCGGTTTGTTCTCAAAAAATCTTTGGTAACCGAACTATACTATGGAACACAAAATTAGAGTTGGCCTATTTTTCGTGAACTTTTGCTATTAACCAAACCTTATTTTGAGAACCCTTATGTTGCATCTGATTTAGTGAATCATTTAGCGGTTAAGCTAATATCTTTTGTTTTCTTGATTAGTGGAAGAGGCAAAAAATCAAACAAACCTTTACTGGAAGATCTTAGAACTCCCACGCCTCGAGGAAAAGTACATTGTGATGCCGGTCACCGTGGAACCAAAAATTCTAAGTATAGAGGTGAGTCATTACCGGGTGTTGTGATCCAAGATGGTGTTAATAGAGATAATGTTGACAACGTAATCCAACAAGTTAATGAAGATATCGTGGAAGATATGGGCAATCAAGAACATCATCAAGGTGGAGAAGGTGAAGTAGCTGAACGAGGAGGAAATGAGGGTGCCAATGATGGTGAACAAGCTGAAGGAGGAGGAAATGAGGGTGCCAATGATGGTGTACCAGTTGAAGGAGGAGGAAATGAGGGTGATAATGATGATGTTCAACCATCTGAAGGATGAGGAAATGAGGGTGACAAAGATGAGGAGGATGATGATGAATCAGGGGAGGAATTGGATGAAGAGGAAGACGAAGACGAAGAGGAAGAGGCACAAGTAGAAATAGTACGAAAGAAACCTAGAAAGACGCCTAAAAAGCCTTGTGCTAGATATTCGTACATTCCTGATGACAATTTGTGTTTGACGCCAAAGATGCCAACTTATGGTACTCCAAGAGATGGAGGGGAGGTATTGATGGGCTACAAAAACTCATGGGCTGCCAAAATCTTTGCGACAAAGGTATGGTTACCATCAAGATTTCTCAGTCATTTTATTATATTTTGACATATATTGTTCTTTTCTATATATTAGAATATAAGATATGATGTTGCTTTTGTAGGATCATAATAATGTTGTTCGTGTTTTGAAACGTCAAAAGAACAAGATATGGAATATAGAAAATGAGTGTGATGAGGTCCACTTGGCGGTATTTGACTGTGTACTATGGAACGGGATATAACATGCGCACCAAAAATTTGATGCTGTCACTGTTACTGCATTTGCCGAGAGGTCTTATCCAGAGACAGATACCTTTCATCTACCTTTTGGTGAGATGAAAATAACTCCGGATGATTATTTTAGAATCACAGCCCTACCAATTACAGGAACAAGTGTTCGAGATGGCTACGATCCGTCGATGAGTTATGAACTTCTTAAAAAGCTAGTCGAAAGGTGTCTAGGATGGAGCGATAAAAAGGCACAATGTGAGTTTAGACGAGCTAACAAAGAGCCTAAGGAAGGTGATGAGTATAATGAGTTTGAGGAAGACCGCACGTACAAGAAGAAGTTGAAAAAGATCAAGCTCAAAACCTTGTTTGATGAGTTTTCAGGGACCAAAGAATTGGTTGCTCGAGGAAAGTTGGTGATGACAGAGGAGAAGATTAAGCACCATGTGATTTGCTTATTTGTTATATCAACTATGAACCATTTTATTCCACGACACTTCGAGTCACGTGGTAAATTCTCATTACTTCCGGCTATTGGACCCCCGAATGTGGTGAACAACTACTTTGTTGGGGCATTGCGGTTCTTTCATTTGTTCAAGAGGAACTCGAGAAAAGCTTCGAGGCTTAAGAGTCTATATTTTGGAGGCTTATACACCCTTGTTCGGAGTACCCAGTTAAATTATCGTTTGTGTGTTTCAATATATAAGTGAATGAATGTGTATTGTTACTAATCATATTGCGAATGTATTATTTGTTGCCTCTTCTTATAGGTTTGGGTGTACGACCACTTCCCTAAACTGCAATTGTCTCATGCTCACACTCCCTGGCCTTATGGGAAGCCTACAGCTGGTAAAACCGAACTTGGTGGTCCACAAGTTCGGTTGGTTCGCTGATTTTGCAATCTAACCGAACTCACAACAAGAAAATTTCAAAAGCTACAATGTAATGCTCGGTTACCTGGTATTATTTTGCAGGTAACCGAACATTACACTGTAACTTTGCAGTTTGGTGGTTTGCACTGTTCGGTTACCTGCAAAATATGGTACCAACCGAACCTTTGAGTTCGGTTTTCTCGATGCATTTCTTATGTAACCGAACTATGTATTTTGAACTTTGAATGACACTAATTACAAGTAACGGCTATTTTTATAAACGTTATACACCTCAGTGGTATAAATATGTGTCTCATAGTTAACATTTTGTCTCAAAATATTCTAAAAATGGCAGCCACTAATCCTAAATTTACTCTAGATGAAGATCTATCTCTTTGCAGGAACTACATATTATACTATCCAAAGAGGGGTGAAGAACGAAGAATGAATGGTATTATGAGTCAAAGTTATTGGGGGAAAATTCATGAGAAATTCTGCTCTGACACAACAAACCCTCATAATCGTGATCATATAGCTTTGTTCATTCGATTCGGAAAGATTAGAGATAGAGTTGTGGAATTTATGGCTTTATTTCGTATTGTAAGGCGGTATCGACTTAGGGGTGAAGGATTCTCCGAAATCATTTTAACATCAAAAAACGAATGGCGAAGATGGAAGAGAAAGGATTTCAAATATGAATATCATTTCCGCCTCCTTAAAGAATTTTTCATAACGCGTTTCAGATATTAAATTTTATGTAGCTTTAGTTTTAGTTCGGCAATGTCCTCTAATTTCATTTCCTAACCGAACTTAAGTCTTGATGTATCACTGTTCGGCGATGTCATGTAATTAAGTTCCAATATGAAAAAAAAAAAGTTCCAAAATAATGATCTCTTATTCTTATGAAAATGTTCAAAGCATAACCCAAAAATAAGACCTAATTCCAAAAAAACACAATCTTTGATTCTTATGTTGATGTTCAAAGCATACTTAGTTTAATTAATGGTACATTTAATCATCCGCAAGGGAAACTGGACCTTCGTGTATGATTTTTTCCGAATCCTTCAAAGTTTTCCACATCTCCATGTTATGCACCATGCACCATCCCAACATTGTGTCGGGGTTAAATCCATGCCAATAAGAGTTTCCGCATATCGGAGGCAATGGACAATCGTCTTCTAACCGGAGGCCTATAAAATGGTTGTTGTTAACAAGCGCAATCACCACTCTCCTACGTTTAAGTTGGTCGACACATATTTTTGTTTTCGGAGTGTATGTGAAACTAGCACCTTTTGAGAAATAGTGAACCACGCAATTGAAAGCTTCGGCGATTAAGTGCCCACATATCGGCATGCCCATCTAATGATCCCTTGTGATTGGATCCCCCCCGTGGAGACGCCTTTGATACCTAACAAACTGCACATTGAGACTAGCATCCCCATCGGACAACATTGGCTTGTAAAATTCCGGGTTGTCCTTTAGCTTCATCAACAACCTTTGCCGGACATAAGTGATTTGATTATCATTATACAGCTTTTCACCTTCATTGAAAGGCCCTAGTTGTTGTACGACAACATGGAATCCGTAATTACCATCCGGAGGGACGTCATCGGTGGATATGACGTACTTTCTAATGTATGGAGGTAGCTCTTCCAAGTACCTTCTATCAACAAAAGTTGATGTATCATCAATTGGTCGACTTCTTTCTTGGATGCGGCATATTGGAGCCTTAAGCTTCACGTCTCGTTGAATTGGTTGGCTAGGTTCCGATGGAGTAGGTGGGGTTGGTTGCGAGCGTAACATCGGTCCTTTTTTCTTCATATCCCGTTCACTTTTTTCGCCCTTTTCCACAATATTCCTAGACCTTTTCTTAGAATCTTCTTGATACTTCGCTGCGGTATGCTCATGCCCACAAGGGTCTCTAGTAAAAGGGGTCATTTCACTTTTCCTCTTAGCCAACACCTTTGCATATTCTCTTACTTGTTTTTTTGTTTCTTTGGTGATTGGCCTACCTTTGCCCTTGCCTTTTTTCGGTTCGTGCATATTCTCCGAAGTGTGTGGATAAACGATTGGCCGCATGTCATCCCAAAAGATTTGCTTTTCGAGTTTGTTCATGTTCCGGTACATCTCAATAAAGATTCTTCCCATCTCATTGTCACCAAACTCTTCTCCGACATCGCCCTTTGGAGGTGGGACAAAACTTAATTGTTGCCAATATGGATCTATATCTCTTAGAGGGATTATGCCATGGTCATACTTAACTATCATATGGCGACAAGGGAGTCCCATAGACTTCATCATGTTGCAAACACACACCTCGTCCGGCTTGGTTCCCCATATGTCAATCAAATTCACCTCTACCATTAACCTCTTAATGCAAGCACGTGAAACATTATAATGGAGTCCCTTGAACAACCGAAGGTCCGCCATATTCTTGATGTTACCACCTTTGTCTACAATCTTTTTGTACTTCATGATGCGGCTTTTTTGAAACTTCTCTTTAATTCTATCAATCTCGCGGTTGAAGTAATTCTCCATGGCGTTAAACACAATCACAAAATTATCGACACATCCAAAAAGATTTTTCTTCAACCGGTGGTGAGCCGATTCTACCAAACTTGTCGCTTAATTCCCAAAGTGTTTATGGTGGTTGGTAAATGCATAAACGAAGCGCTCTTTGTGCGGTTCCAACCATTGCTTAACCACATACGTTACAATATCCTCGGGATATTCGGGGCTAGACCAATGTTCGATAAATGCCGCAAGATTTAGATTATACTCTTCTTCGGTGAGAGACCAAGTCAATGACTCCCATTCACCAGAGAAAGCAACCCATTTAGCGTGATTTATAGTGTATTGTATATTGAATTCCTCTTTTGCATCCGCTTGTTCATCTTCCGGTAGCTTACTAATCTCTTCAAATGCTTTCCTCTTTGGTGGACAAATTTGAGGCTTGCACCTATTCATCACATTACACCATATATGGAATGTACAAAGCATATTATGTGCTAATGGGAAGACTCTCTCTATTGCATTCATTAATGCTACATCGTTGTCCGTCATCAGAATGGGGATATCATCATCTCGGTATATGTCCTTCACTTGTTGTAGCGCCCAAGTGTAACTTGGTTCTTGCTCATCTTCTAGAAAACAAAAAGCAACGGTAAACGGTGAATTCGTCGAGGTACGACCAAAAATATTGAACAATGGCATCTCGTATTTGTTAGTCTTGTAAGTGCAATCCATTATAAGAACTTGATGGAAGGATTGAGCCAATTGAACACTCTTCGGATGCGCAATGAAGAGATGCGTTATTTCATCTTCCGGACCTACCTTCTTTTGAACCGCGTAGCCTTTCTCTTTAGCGCAAAAAAATAATTGTTGCATCACTTGTCTATCCTTCCATTCATTCCTTTTAATTGTCTCAATTGCATTGTAAATGGTCGTCAAAGATGATACATTATCCTTGTTATCATCATTTAGTAAGTGAAGCATGTTAAGTGGTGAAATTCCCATTCTCCTAAATTTAGCTATTTTCTCCATTTCTTGAGGAGTGAGCCTTGCGGCCATTGCATGTCCTTCAAGATCATCCGGACGAGGGTGGTTATGATGACCTGCCACCTTATCCATAGATAGAACCCATCCATTCTTTTCTTTTTTCACTTACTAAATACTAGCTTGAACGGACATTTAATTTTCTTTGAGCACGTTGTGTTCTTCCTCGTCGTCTTTCCTTTATAAACATAACCCTTCCTCTTGTGACTAACATCGGGATCTCCACTTTTCTCACAAACCATTTCAAAACGATTTTGGCTTTCTTTTCCATTCAAAACTAATACGCACATGGCTTTCTTGGCATGGTCTCTAGCCCAATTCTTCGCATCAATAGGTTTATCAAAAACCAAATCATTGACATAGTGATTAGATGTATCTTCAAACAGCATGCCAACCGGAGAAGGTTGATTATCCATTGGTATAGGTTGACATTCAATCTACAAGAAATGGAACAACATCAATTGCAATCAGAAATAAGTTCGGTTACATTACAATTTTATCGGGATAACCGAACTCAAAGTTCGTTTGTCAAGCAAGTTGACAACTAACCAAACGTTACGTATACTAAATCAAAATTTTATTGTACGTACGTTCGGTTAGATAGTGGGTTGGTATGAAGTTTGCGAACCAACCGAACTTTATCCACTAATGTGAAATATTATTTTACATAAGTTCAGTTAGCTATTGGTTGCAAACTAACCGAACTTATGGAACCTAAAGTTCGGTTACATGATAATTTTATCGGGAAAACCGAACTCAGAGTTCGGTTTGTCAAGCAAGTTGACAACTAACCGAACTTTACGTATACTAAGTCAAATTTTATTGTACGTAAGTTCGGTTAGATAGTTGGTTGGTATGAAGTTTGCGAACCAACCGAACTTTATACACTAATGTGAAATATTATTTTACGTAAGTTCGGTTATCTATTGGTTGCGAACTAACCGAACTCATAGACCCTAAAGTTCGGTTACATTTCGGCCAAACCGAACATAACACTGTAATCCTATTTAAAAAGTTCGGTAACATGTCCGTTAACCGAACTTCAAAAAACCTCCATTATTGGAGAGTTCGGTAACCTGCGTGTTTAGAAAAAGTAACCGAACTACACTTTCAGATGAGTTCGGTTACATGTTCCTTACACAAGGTAACCGAACAAGCCCAAATCTACTTAAAAAATTCACATTTTTTTGAAAATTTGGACCAATTCAACCAACATTATCTAAGTTTAGAGCATACCTGGGTACCCAAATAGTCTTCCTCCGGTTGTGGTTGGTAAAATCCATCGTTTTCATCTTGAGATTGGCTTTGGGGAAGAATACATTCACCATCTAAGAAATAATCCATATTCGGATCATTGTGAAGATTGACATATGATAGACACATTTTTGTGTCTAAGTTGTCCTCAATTTTCTGTATTGTTGGCGCTCGATTTTGTACTAATTTTGATGTTTTATGTGTTTGTAGGCATTTTTGGGAAATAAACATTTTTGGAAAATTCGGCTCGAAAAGTTGTTAAAGGCATCCCGGAGGACATTTGCTAAACGGGCCCCTGCTTTGGATAAGGGGCACCTCAATTTATAAGGGGCACCTCAATTGAACACCTGCTATTCACACCCCAACAGTGGTTAAGGGATAACCTTCATCTTCCTCGCGAGAGAAACATTTTTGGCGGGAAAACCATCTTCATCTTCTTAATATTCTGGAATGGATTTGGAGGCGATTTCATGAGATTTTCTCGTGGATTTTATTTGGATATATACTGTTTTGATTAAACAGGGATGGTACGTCAGTTGGACTCGAGAAAATATGGCTGCAACGTGGATTTCCAACAAAACAGGGTTGAGTTATTCTCGGGTAATCTGTTAGTTTTTCACGAGTGGATTGAGTTATTTTTGGCAGTTGCACGAGTTGCTGAGAGTCCATATTGTGTTGGAAACGTGATGGAAGCATGTAGGAGACAAAAATGGAGATTATGGCTGCTGCAGTTGCGTCATAAACTTAAATAGGGAATAAACATTTGCGTTCTCCCTGTTGGTGTTATATTGGGAAAGATACGTGCATTAGGAAAATATATTGATTGGGGATTCTATACTATTGATGGGGAGATATTTTACAGCTCATTCAAGCGTGAAGAAGAGAAGAAGAAAAGGAATTATTGTCGTATCTCCCTGTAAAAGGAAAGGAGATTATTGTGAGTTATTTCACATGATTTTCTTTACCTGTTGAGTATATAAATGATGTTAGGGGACCAGAGAAGGGGATGGAGAGTTAGGGGTAGGCTGAGGACGAAGAATCAGGCTGCATGAGGAGTTGCAGCAACAGTGGGAAGAAGTAGTTGCAGACGACACATAAAGAGTGTCGTTCTGAAGAACACGAAGAACAGACACAATATAGCCGTCGTTTATGAACAGTGGTAGTGCAGAAAATTTGTAACGGCTTTATTTTGAGTTGTAACGTATATCTTCGTTAGCAACATTTCTTTAGGTTTTATTTGTAACAGTGTGTTCTGTGACGCCCATACAGCGTTCCGAATCTCTGTATTATCTTATTTCCTCAATAAAACACCATTTGAGCTATGAATTATCTTTTTGAGTGTGTTTCGACCATGTGGAGCTAAACCCCATCACTGAGACAACGGAGGAAGCAACTTTTCATGATTGTGGTAAATGAATTAATTCTTTTATTGACTTTTTGCATAGATTTAATTGCTTTATGATTTCTATTATTACTTGTCATTTTGTCTGATGTCGCATGCTTAGTTTAAATTACTTTTGATGCGTCATGCTTACGACTTACAAATAATGTTTTATGAAATCTATTTTTGGCAAAGAGTTAGAGTCACAAATTCTTTTGTTTGAGCTATATTGTCTAGAGTTAATGATTGAACCACAAGAATAAGAAAAGTAGTGAAATCCTGCGTCACAGTGCCTCTTCATCTTGTCACCATATTTGTATATATTTTCCTTATTTTCGTTATTAGTTTTAAAACAAATTCTCAACAAGTCTGAGTGAACGACAACCTTTCTTACTACAACATCATTGAAAATAACCATCAATTTTTGGCGCCGCCGACGCGGACTTGTGTATAGATTTGTTTTTAGTTTTTTTTTTTTTTTTATTATTATTATTTTTGTTGTTTTTTACGAGTTTTGGTATTTCTGTTTGCTTTCAGATTTGGAGTGGAGCGAAGAAAAAGAGAAAGTGCTGAAAAGAAAAGCAAAGCCAAAATAGGAAAGAAAAGAAAGATCTGAACGGAGTGAAGAAGAAAATTTGTATATAGTATTATTATTATTTTATATATATATATATATTTTTTTAGAAACTGTAATTAGGTAATTATTTTTGTAATTTTTATTTTTGGACTTTATTTTTGGACTTTTGGACATTATTATTTTTAAAACCCTAAGGAAGGGTTGGTTTAAATATAAACTGCACAGGGAAGGACGACAGTTACGATACTGTCTCGGCCCCTCGGGTTCGTACATGACATAGGAGTTGTGGCCCGAGTCGACCTCAACGGTTCATCCCCCGTCTGGGCAGGAGGTAAGAATTCTAAACACCCTGAATCCCACGTCAGCGGGTTTCTTTGGATGATTTTGTATGCATATATGTTGAGGTCTTGAATACGGCTGCTTTAATTTCCTAGTAAAGGGCAAGGAATGGCCATACAAGATAAGGGTTCAGATTTCATCACCGTTCTCTTCTTGCCCGCCTTAGGAAAACGATACCAAACGCAAACCTAAGCTTAAAATACTAACTAGAACGAGACCGATAGGGTAACGAGCTTAATAGGAAAGTCATTCGAAAAATATTGGTTACTCTTTAAGCATACTTCGAAGTTCATGATGGTTTCTGTAAGTTGAATGCGTGATTGCGCCGCCTTGTAATGCGGTGAGGCCTTGGGTATCAAAGCTCCACGCAGCTTCCCTCGCCTCTATTCAACTTACTTAAACTCGGATTGATTCCAGAGGGGTTTGCTCAGATTGTAACGAATTCACTTTCGAAGGATTAGAAGCTGGTCTATAAACAATCTAAGTGGAGCCATCATGCTTTTTGTTTGCTAGAAATCAGTAGGTTTGTTGTGGTCGAGTCAGCCTTGTTTGTGTAGAATTCCCTTGCAGTTAGGATGTCAAACTGGTATTATAACAGCCAATACAATGATTATCCAACCGAACAATATGGACATTACTCTTTTTATGACCATAGTGTGAATAGTGGTTGGGAACGCCAATCTTTTGAAGGTTATGGGTCATACCATGGTGAGCCCAATTACTATCCACACGTGCATCAGTCTTACGAGCAAAACGATCCTCCAATTTCTTTAGAAGAGTCTCTCAAGAGTTTCAATGAGTCAACACGGAAGTTTCACTTATTTATGAAAGAGACTTATAATATTCCGCTTCGGAAGAGTCCGTAGAGCGATCAACTAAGATGTCTCTAGAAGAGTCCCTCAAGTAATTTTTGAGAGTACAAATAGGATTGTGGAAAAATTTGCTCAAGATAGTCTTAAATTCCAATATAGTGTTCCCAATACCACCCTTGAAAATAAGGATAATTTTTATTCACATAATCAAGATGACGAGGTTAGAATTGGTAACACTACTTGTTTAGATGAGGTTCGATCATTTTCATATAATGATGATTATGATGAGGATAGTATTGATGAAGAATCTAAAATATGTAGGCATAGTGATCATGAATTTGTTACTCCAGTTGAGCTTTATAATGATATTAATATTTCTGGTTTAAATCCAAATAATTTTAATAATTATTCACCTATTCAAAAGGAAGAGTATTTGACTAGAAGTATCTCTGTTTTAGACGATGTATAATTTCCTAGTTACAAAGCCGATAATGGTTTAGAGGAACGGGTTTATCCTGAGAATACTGTTTTAGAGTCCAAGGATTTAGAAACAATAGTCTTATACGAAGAAGATGAACTCGTGGAGATTTTAAATATGAGTGAGGATTCATCACCTGAGTATAACCTAGAAAAAGCAATTGACCATTTTCAGGATTCCGATGATCTAGAAATTAGGGAAATTGTAGCTAGTCTATCTAGAGACACCCAAAACTCTAAGTTTGGGGGTGATTATCATTCTCCTTGTGCCTTACCTCTAGCTCTTATAGAGATCCCTCACTTGGGACTTGACATATGTGCCTCAACCATTTTACAAGATTATCTTCATACACGTTTTCTGAACCTAATGATGTCGAGAAAAGAAGTTCGGTTGTTATAAACCCATCCTCCGGTTGATGTGGTTAACCCAGGCTACGATACCTCGATTGACTTTGTTTTCCCACCAAAAACTTTTTCTCCGATTGTGGGAACTTATGGAATTCAAATGTGTCAGATATTAAGTTTCGAGACTAAACCTAATTACTTTAGGAGATTAGGGTCGACATATTTGTTTAAGGAAGACCACCACTCTCTTTGTGGTCAGCTGTGTGAGTCAAATATGATTGACTTAGAGGATCCCCAATTATTCGGAGTTATTGTTATGTGCTTCTAAGTTCCTACTTGAGTATTTCCGGACTCTACAACCTCGATATTAAGAATCCTTCATTTGAGGAAGTCCACCCATGAAAACATTTTATTTAGACCCGTTTATAGAGCACGAACACGAGCCACAACTAGATATAGTTGTCTTAAACAAAAATTTAAATAAGGGTATGTTCGATATCTTCATGGTCTTTGCAATTTTCTCTTCTTTTGGGTTATACTTTTTGATCCGGATGACCCTGATTATTCCGATTCTTGCTTTATGATTCTACGAGGTAACTAGTTCTTTCTTAGTCATTTGAAGACTTTAAACTTAGCACTTCTTGGGAGGTAACCCATGCTCATGCAACACGGTAATATCTTTCCTTAACTATTTTGCTTCAAGTGGTAACAGTTTCTCCTTGTTCATACTTTTAATTTTACATTTAGAACATTGAGGACAATGTTAGATTTAAGTTTGGGGGTATGGGAGAAACTTTTTAGTTGCAATAAATAAACTCCAGAGACTAGAAATTTATGCTTATTAAGGTTGGCACTAACTAATCTAAGTGGATGGGAACATCTTGGTTGTAGGAGTTGAGGAACCAATCCGATTAGATGAAAACATCTAGAAGAGTCTATTCATAAAAGCACAGAGCTCAGGTGTTAGAAAAGAAAACATGGTAGTTTCGCCATATCCTCGTGATGGAAACATCGAAAGAATCCTGATCACTTCTTCTTTTTTTCTTTTTACCATTGCTAGGGTGAAATAGAATGGTTGAAAAAAAAAAAAAATGAGACCAGACCATTAGACCAACCGGAATAACTTCAATAAAGTCGACCACTGGTACCCTTGTATATGCCAGCTGAGTTGACCTAGAGTTAGGATTATCAACCAATGGTTCCCTTGTATATGCCAGTGTATTGATATTAGTCCAGACCAGTATCTCAGTCCATTAGGATAGGTTCACCGTAGTCAACATCATCTACGTTTTCTCTACATCCATCTTCTTAATCTATCCATGTGATTGGTTGACTCAGGTTTATGATGTACGAAACTATCGAGTAGAGCTCATCACTTATATGAATTTTAGTATGCTTGAGTGCAAACTCGTGTACATCAATTGGAATTTCGCATCAGGGTACTTCCTCCTGTAGTCAATGATTGTCTGCCAACTAAGGAGATTCTTTAGTGCCTTCCAAGGTTCTGCGTAGATAGCTAGGGTCTAGAGTAAAGGTTTTGTGGGTACACCTATGGTAAACCCTCCGGAGACAACACTCCGCCACTAGAGCCACCTAGGGGTTCAAATGTTTTTCTTTATTTTCTAGAATAAATTTTCTCGAGGACGAGCAAATAATAAGTTTGGGGGTTTTTGATAGACACATTTTTGTGTCTAAGTTGTCCTCAATTTTTTGTATTTTTGGCGCTCGATTTTGTACTAATTTTGATGTTTTATGTGTTTGTAGGCATTTTTGGGAAATAAACATTTTTGGAAAATTCGGCTCGAAAAGTTGTTAAAGGCATCCCGGAGGACATTTGCTAAACGGACCCCTGCTTTGGATAAGGGGCACCTCAATTTATAAGGGGCACCTCAATTGAACAACTGTTATTCACACCCCAGCAGTGGTTAAGGGCTAACCTTCATCTTCCTCACGAGAGAAACATTTTTGGCGGGAAAACCATCTTCATCTGCTTAATATTCTGGAATGGATTTGGAGGCGATTTCATGAGATTTTCTCGTGGATTTTATTTGGATATATCCTGTTTTGATTAAACAGGGATGGTACGTCAGTTGGACTTGAGAAAATATGGATGCAACGTGGATTTCCAACAAAACATGGTTGAGTTATTCTCGGGCTTTCTGTTAGTTTTTCACGAGTGGATTGAGTTATTTTTGGCAGTTGCACGAGTTGCTGTGAGTCCATATTGTGTTGGAAACGTGATGGAAGCATGTAGGAGACAAAAATGGAGATTATGGCTGCTGCCGTTGCGTGATAAACTTAAATAGGGAAGAAACATTTGTGTTCTCTCTGTTGGTGTTATATTGGGAAAGATACGTGCAGTAAGAAAATATATTGATTGGGGATTCTATACTATTGATGGGGAGATATTTTACAGCTCATTCAAGCGTGAAGAAGAGAAGAAGAAAAGGAATTATTGCTGTATCTCCCTGTAAAAGGAAAGGAGATTATTGTGAGTTATTTCACATGATTTTCTTTACCTGTTGAGTATATAAACGATGTTAGGGGACCAGAGAAGGGGATGGAGAGTTAGGGGTAGGCTGAGGACGAAGAATCAGGCTGCAGGAGGAGTTGCAGCAGCAGCGGGAAGAAGTAGTTGCAGATGACACATAAAGAGTGTCGTTCTGAAGAACACGAAGAACAGACACAATATAGCCGTCGTTTATGAACAGTGGTAGTGCAGAAAATTTGTAACGGCTTTATTTTGAGTTGTAACGTATATCTTCGTTAGCAACAGTTCTTTAGGTTTTATTTGTAACAGTGTGTTCTATGACGCCCATACAGCGTTCCGAATCTCTATATTATCTTATTTCCTCAATAAAAACACCATTTGAGCTATGAATTATCTTTTTGAGTGTGTTTTGACCATGTGGAGCTAAACCCCATCACTGAGACAACGGAGGAAGCAACTTTTCATGATTGTGGTAAATGAATTAATTCTTTTATTGACTTTTTGCATAGATTTAATTGCTTTATGATTTCTATTAATTACTTGTTATTTTGTCTGATGTCGCATGCTTAGTTTAAATTACTTTTGATGCGTCATGCTTACGACTTACAAATAATGTTTTATGAAATCTATTTTTGGCAAAGAATTAGAGTCACGACTTCTTTTGCTTGAGCTATATTGTCTAGAGTTAATGACTGAACCACAAGAATAAGAAAAGTAGTGAAATCCCGCGTCTCAGTGCCTCTTCATATTGTCACCATATTTGTATATATTTTCCTTATTTTCGTTATTAGTTTTAAAACAAATTCTCAACAAGTCTGAGTGAACGACAACCTTTCTTACTACAACATCATTGAAAATAACCATCAACATATACTCTAGGAGAGGATGGAGATGAAGATTCAGATGAGCTATCATCAATTGAATCATCACTTGAATAGTCTAGATTAGTGAACTCAAATTTTTTTTATTTTCCATGGTTTTGTTCTTCATCTTCTCTAACTTTTCTCTCTCAATAATTATACTTCTTTTTTAAAAAATCAGATTTTTTATCTCAAATCTTTATTCAAAATCATTTCACTAATCACACTAACTAATATTAACACTAACTAATTATTAACCAAAAATAATCAGAGGGTAATTTAGGTATTATCATAAATATCTAGATAAGGGATGACCTAGATTTACTTCTAAATGTCTTACTAAAAATAGAACCATGGTCCCCCAAAAAAACCATGGTCCCCAAAAAACGGTTCATCTTTATTTTTTATTGGGCTTAGGCTTGAGTCTCGCCTTAAGATTACAGTCTATATTAATTTCGCTTAGAATTAAGCTTTAACTCCTTCTTAAAATTAAGCTCGAATCTCTTCTTTATTTCAGGATCTAACCTCTACTTGAGCTTAGGCTCGAGGTCCATCTTCGCCTCAGGATTGAGGTTTGTCTTCACCTTAGGCTTAAGCCTGAACTGCGTTTATGAGACTAAAATTGAGGCATAGTCACGAGACTCAAGTGGTCCTTTGCAAGGTGAATCACTTGAACTAAAACTGGCTAGATCTCAAAATGATCATTTTACTTTTGATTTTCAAAAAATCACCATATATACCAAGAATCTTCTTTTAACAAGATATTTCGTAACATTGTCGGTTTACTGTAACCGACAGGTTCTGAACCAACCTGAATCGACTAGCTTTTGAACCAAACCGAATTTTCATAATAATAACACCAATTTTGAAATCAATAAAACTGTGTTCATCAGTTTTGGGTATGTTTCAGTTAAAAACCAAGTCGAACTGTACCATGTGCGACCCTAGATACCTCGATATATCTACCTACTAAATCAGCAAAAGAGGGCTGCCGAAAAAGCGACCACTATGATTATCCCTTGATTCTTTTAGGATTTTTTCGATTCAGTAGTGTTAGTATCCACCATAGTCTTAAAACTCATACTGGCAGTAGATATGTTTATTGTGAAACTAGGGTATTAATATACCGAAACTCAGTATCCACAAGAATTTTTTGATGCCCACCCAGGCTTCTTATTTTTGATTTTATTTTTACTCAAAAGAGCAGATTTATTGAGAAAACTCAACTCATCATCACTAAGATAGTGAAAAGCTGAGAAAAGACAAAAACAAGAATACAAAAGACTCAGTTATGATAGAGCTTGGCCAAATTAGAAAAAAAAAATAACATAAAACCAGCTATCTCATCACAGCCTCCCAATTATGAAGAATGGTATTTAGAGTAATGTCTTCAAAGATATCTGTTCCAACACATCAATTAAATATATAAATCTTCACACTGTCAATTATACACTCCAAAGACTTATAATTCCATTGAACACTCTTGCATTCCTTTCGATCCAAAGAGCCCACCAAATGGCGAAGGGGTAAAAATCCCAAATTCTTTTCCTTATAGATTTTTTCTTGCACTTCTTCTTTCTCCATTCCCATATATAGATTCTTACCAAATCATGAAATCCACACTGCAATTTATGGTAGTTCAAAAAGTAATATCCCACTGACCTTTTGAGGGATTTTTGGATTCCAAACACACTTATGAGGAAACACCAGAAGCACATCATCATCTAGAACTTTGTAGCACTCTACCATAGAAAAGCCTTTAGTCACCACATGTTAAATTCTATGATCACTACCACATTCCCTATCTATAGTAGGAAGCAAATTCAATAGGTGAGCAACATCTTCTATCTCCTCCTCTTTGAGTAACCTACAAAAAACAATACTCCAGCTACTATTATTTTTTACATCCAACATATCCTGTAAAGAAGCATCTTTCTTGTTGCAAATATTGGACATAGCAGGAAACATAATCTTTAGAGCTTGTCCATTCAGCCATTTATCATTCCAGAACGGAACCATATTTCCATTGTGTTTACTTGAACTGCAGAACATTGCTAACCTAGAAGCAGATTTTAGAATTTCATTCCACAAGCTTGTTCCTACTGACTTTTTAGTAGCATTAGGGAGAAACATTATAGGACTGCCCCCAAATTTTTGGTTTACATCCCTTTTCCACATAGATTTTTCCTCATTACCATACCTCCAAATCCACTTTGCACGAAGAGATTTATTCATAAGTCTTAGCTTAATGCCATACAAGTTAATGTTTTTCCATCCAACCCAACTCTTCTTAGCTTTATTAACAGATGAACCTAAAGCAAATGCCTTATGATTTTCTCCATTTGTTTTTCCACAGAAACTGGAATTTGAGATAAGTAATACACTAGTAAACTGGATAGCACATACTTTATAAGCATCAATCTACTTCCTTTGGATATATACCTTCGCTATCATAAACTCTATATTTTTTGAAAATTATGTAGAATCAGATCCCACACCCCCACTGCTTTAGACTTACTACCTAAAGGATTCTAGATACTTCACAGGAAAACTAGTCCTTTGGCACCCGAAAATAGTTGCATATTCATTAATATTCACGGTATTTCCCTACTGCAACTACAACAATGTTCTTGAAATTTACCTCTAAACCAGTTATCATTAAAATCCAGCAAAATATTCTTTAGTTTTGAACTTGTAAAACATCATCCTCCAGAAACACTATCAAATCATCTGCAAACTGCTAATGATGAATAGCAGCTACATCTGTTGCATGCTTGAAACCAGAAATCAAATTCATAGTAGCATTTTTTTTGATTAAAATGGAAATAACCTCCACCACTATTATGAATAAAAAAATGGAGATTGGGTCACCTTGTTTAACACCCTTACAACTTCTGAACAAACTTGAAGCAGTGTCATTTATTGTCATTGCAAATTTAGTAGTAGACAAACACCATTTGATCCAATCCTTCCATATATTTCCAAAGCTAAATCTTGTAAGAGTGTCATCAAGACAATACCAGCTTTTATCAAATGCTTTTTCAAAGTCCACCTTTACAACCGGACCTGGGTACTTATCTCTTTCTATAACATCAATGATCTCGGAAGAAATTACTATACCATCTGTGACATGTCTGCTGTTAACAAAAGCTCCCTGGAATTCTGAGATAATATAAGATAAAACCAACTTTAAGCTGTCTCTAAGCAATTTACAGATTATCTTGTAAATACCACCAACAAGGCTTATCAGTAGTTATGCATACTTGTAGCCCCTCACACTTAGGAATAAGAATATTGTTTGTGCAGTTCAGTATCCATTCTAGAGTACCACTTAATTTAAAATCCTTATTTACATCCATCAAGTCCAGTTTTATGATTTCCCACATTTCCTTGAAAACTCCATGTTGTACCCATCAGGTCTAGGAGATTTATTGGTGCCAAAACTCCATATCACATGTTTCACCTCATTTTCTTATATTGGTTTCTCCTATCTAATGCTCTGAATAACACTGATACTTGACATTTCCATGCCACCAAAAGTAGGTTTTATATATACATTCTCACTGAAATATTTTCATAAAACTTCTTAGCCTCCTCATTTTTGAGCTCATTATCATGACTCTTTGCACCATTTATCACCAGAGAGTTTATAGAATTAACCTTTTGATTGTAAAAATAATTTTTATGGAAAAGTTTAGAATTTCTTTCACCATCTTGTAACCACTGCCCCTTTAATCTAGAGTGTCATTTCCTTGCAAGATTTAATGAAGCATTTTTATGCTTAATCCTTGTGACTTCTCTTTCTGCATTACAATCAATAAGGATTGGTGAATTGTGAAAAGATGAGGGTACCCAAATATACCACAATATTTTATATATCAACCTATAAGTCTGATACCAAGTGTGATCGTCTATGAAAAAGTTGAGACAATATGACAACAAAGTGATCACTTAATAATAGGTGCGGTATTAAACCGAAACTCTATAGGATCAATATCAAGTGACTAGGATTAACGTACATTTACTTAATTATAAGAACAATTATAATGTGAAAAACAAAGTAAATAACACAACAAGATTTTATTAACGAGGAAACCATAAATGCAGAAAAACCCCGGGACCTAGTCTAGTTTTGAATACTCTCATAATTAAGTCACTATACAAAATTTAACACCAACTTCGTATAGTTGAGACCAAGTAGACTGCCCATAGCTACTTAATTAGTTTCATCAGTATACCTGCGCCTTCGACTTCTAGAGTCACGCATTTCCAAACAGTAAAGGATAATTTGTTTGGTAACCACTCTATTCAATCTTGGTAATAATATATTTTGAGTTGTTGACAAAGGCTCTTCCGTTTAAATTAATAAACTTCTTTGTCTGGTTAGATCAACCTAAACTTTGACTACCGAAATAATCAAACTCTCTAGATTCGCAATCTGAAAAGACGAGGGTACCCAAATACACCACAATCTTTTATTTATCCACTTATAAGTCCTCTACCGAAAGTGATTGTCTATGGACAGAGTCAAATCGGTTCACACTTCGTGTGATCGTCTATGGATACAAGATCGGGACAATACGACAACAAGATAACTTGTGTGATTGATTATGGATACAAGTTCGAGACAATATAACAACGAAGTATGATACTTGATAATAGGTTCAGACTTAACCAAAATCTATAGGATCACTATCAAGTATATGCGTAGTTAATGTTTGTGTAATTTACTTTAAATCATATAAACAAATATAATTGCGAAAAACAAAAGTAAAACACACAACAAGATTTTGTTAACCAGGAAAACTGCAAATGCAGTAAAACCACGGGACCTAGTCCAGAATTGAGTATTCTCAGAATTAAGCCGCTATAAAAAAATCTACACCAACTTCGTATAGTTGAGACCAAGAAACTACCTTCAGTTCACTTAGTTTCCTCAGTGTCCCTGCGCTTCCGACTTCAATGAGTGCACGCACTAGAACAATTCCTTTGGAACGTATTCCAAACAATAAAGGAACAACAAATCTGTTTGGTAACAACTCTTTCGATTCTTTCAAGATAAAGATATCTCAAGTCATATGCAAAGGCTCTTTCTTTTAATCTAGTAAACACCTTTGCCTGGTTAGATCAATCTATCCAATAACTACCAAAGTAGTCAAGTTTAGATTCGCACTCAATAAAAATAAATCTCAAAGAGATATGTTTAGAATGCCAATCTCACGTAACTAATCAATTGAATAAATCTGATTCTAGTTGGATCCCAGCCGATTAAGGTTTGTGCACACACAAAGATATGAGAACTACTAAGAAATCTTCTTCGTCTTTAAATCTTCTTTAATCTTCAATAAACACATGCACAACACCACTTGAATCTCTTGTGATCAATCACACACAGAACGAAATATGTTAACAATGGATTATCACAAGATGTCTTTAGATCTACAAACGGTTATAAAGATATCGTCGATACTTCGATCTAGTTTGAGTGAATCTTGTATTAAAAGAGAAAATTCTCAAGAATAAACAAACTAGGTGCAATCAAAGTTTCAACAACCGTTAGTCAATCAAATCAATCGAAAACTAATAACACGGCAATTATCTAGTTTCCCACCAACAGTACTCGTAGAGCTTCTTGATCCCACAGAAGTCTTTAAACGAGCAGTCGTAAGAGATTTCACCTAATTGGGATACTTTCCTCTCCGATTAGACGGCTCCACCAGAAACAACAAGAATGAAGTTTTCCTGGCTCTTAAGATAGTTTGCTAGAAATGCAAACTTAGGTATTTATAGACCAAGGATGTTTGGA
Source organism: Papaver armeniacum (assembly GCA_023531295.1). Taxonomy (NCBI): domain Eukaryota; kingdom Viridiplantae; phylum Streptophyta; class Magnoliopsida; order Ranunculales; family Papaveraceae; genus Papaver; species Papaver armeniacum. The sequence goes on from JAJJWW010019045.1 coordinate 59,176, forward strand.
CACCGAGGAATTTCCAAAACCGAAAATATTCTCAAGATATGCAATGAATAGCAAAATTCGGTTTTCCTAATTCCAATAAATGCTTGTCCAAAATTTCCAAAATTTCTCAATAGAAAATCTCCAATTAGTAAATGCACATTACTAATTTTTATCCTATAGAGATATGCATTTAATTGCAGGTAATTAAAGCATATAAAACCAAAAACCTTAATTAAAAGATTCTCAATTTAGTACGGCACAGGATCTCCTTGAGTACTAAGGAATATCTTTGAACAATAAATGATAAGAATTACTATACGTGTTCAAAGTATGTTGACATCCTTTCATTGTAAATCCTTATTCATATTTACATGGATTTACATTCTTGAAATCGGTTATACCACACTCCAAACAAGTTTAGAATTGGTTCACCTATATTCCAAGACTACTGTGTGATTGGTCAAATATCAAATCACATACATGGGTTAAATCGGTTCTACCAATCACTAGGATCGGTTATACCTCAATATGAAAATACTTGTGACCAGTCACACAAGTTACCAGGAATGGTTACACCAGTTACCAGGATCGGTTACATCAATTACCAGGACTGGTTACCATATTCTCATGGTATAGCTTGTGATCCGTCACACCAATTACCAGGACCGGTTACCAATTATAAGGACCGATTACAAAACACTCTGTGATCGGTCACACCAATCACTAGGATCAATCACACCAATAACAAATATCGATCATACAATCTCATGGTGATTACTTAGGATCGGTTACATCAATTAATAAAAACTAGTCATACCAAATCATAAGTCATGCATTGTGATTAGTTATACCAAGATACATAACAAAGTTACGATCAGTTCTACCATCTCACACATATTGGTAATCCAAAGATTTGCAATGAATAGCCGTACCAATAAGCCTAGCGATTTCCCATTCGATTCATGAAAAAAGTTCATGAATGTACATCCTTTAAACAAATGTAAAACATTGTTTCCTATGATGAAATCTTCACCATAACTCATTCACATAATCATAATAGTATATACAAGATTATGTTGATGTCATATCTACAAAGTTCAAAAGATAGGCGTTATACTTCGTAGTCTAATTCCCTAATACTATGATATGACCATATCACATCACTAGAGTATTATACAATATGTACAGTATATACAGCTTCGCAGTTATGTTTCCAATATAGCACGAGTTGAAAGATACGTTAGGAATGAAACATTTCAAGTCAATATTACTAACCTCAAGAGGAAGGATGATGTTGTCGTTGTAGTTCACTTCTTCTTCACATTCTTCAGGTCTACTAAGTAATGCTCGTATGTCTCAACATTCCTAGACTTCTAGTCTAACCTAAAGGAAGTTGACTCTAGTATATAATTAAGCGACTTTAGATGAGTTTTGACACACTAAAATATGACAACCAATCTTGACATACCAACGCTTGGTGAGTTCATTCAAGCTATGCTCTAACACAATCAATCAGTATAGATCTCAAAGAGAAACTATAAGGTAATGTCGATCTCACGCAACTAGACAATCAAGTCTATCAAAGATAAACACGATTCTATTTGGATCACAGACGATCAAGGTTTGTGCACACAATTCACAAGATACGAAAGCTAATAACAAAAACTTCATCGTCTTCAGATTTTTGTTTGTCTTCAATAATAACATGCACAACACCACTTGAATCCTCATGTGATCAATCACACACAAAACAAAGGATGTTAAAAATGGATTACCACAAGATGTCTTTAGATCCGAAAATGGTTCAAAAGATCCCGTTAATACTTTAATCTAGTTTGACTGAGCCTTATATCAGAAGAGAAGGTTCTCAAGAATAAACAAACTAGGTGCAATCAAAGTTTGAACAATCGTTAGTCAATCAAATCAATAATCGAAAACTACAATAACAATGCAATTATGTAGTTTCCGACCAACGGTACTCGTAGAGCTTCTTGATCCCACAGAAGTCTTTAAACGAGCTGTTGTAAGAGATTTCGCCTAATTAGGGTACTTTGCTCTCCATATAGACGGCTCCACCAGAAACAACAAGAATGTGGTTTTCCTGGCTCTTAGGGTAGTTTGCAAGAAATATAAACTCAAGCATTTATACACCAAGTTTGTTTGGACAACAAGAAAATTTCAAAACCTAAAATACTCTCAAGATATTCACATTAAAATACCTAATTTCGGTTTTCCTATTTCCAATTAATTACCAAACCATATTTTCGAAACATCTCATAGAAAACTTCTATTATTAGTCTAGCACATTAACTAATAATATTTTCCAAATGATATGTTTTAATTGTTGGTAGTTAAAACATATATTATGAAAATCATAATTAAAAGCTTTTCAATTTTTCGGACCTGGGATCACCTTGAGTATCAAGGAATATCTTTGAACAATTAATGATAATATTTATGTACATGTTCAAATATGTCGACATCTAGAAGTTTCTCATCAAACCCTAATTCCAAGCTTCACAAAAAACATAAAGAGATATGTGAATATTGGAAACTCGGTTTTGCTCCTTGAGATCGGTTGTACCAACCTCACAATGTAAGTTGTTATCGGTTATACCATGTTTCCCAAACCAGGTTGTGACCGGTTACACCTTGCTTCCCAGAGGTAGCTTGTGATCGGTTACACCTTACTTCCCGAGTTAGCTTGTGATCGGTTACTCCTTGGTTCCCAGAGAAACTTGTGACCTATTACAAATAACTTCCCAAATAAGCGCTTGACCAGCTACACCATGCTTCCAAAAGGTAGTATGTAACCGATTACACCTAACTTCCTTATGTAGCTTGTGACCAGTTACACCATGCTTCACAAAGTAGCTTGTGGCCGATTACAACATGCTACACCATATAGGAAATGACCGGTTATGCCTCAAATCTCAACAAGTTAAGATAGGTTCTACCTTGTCATCTTACATTGGTCATTCAAAATATATTCAATAAAGAACCTGACCAATCATGAATTCCTTTCGATTATGAAACAAGTTCATACATGTACTTCCTTTAAATAAATGTTATAAAACATTGTTTCCTAGTGTGAAATTATACCTATATCATACACATAATCAAGAGACTATATACAAAGATTATGTTGATGTCGTATTTACGAAGTTCCAAAAGATAAGCGTTTATACTTCGCAATTCAATAGATTTTCCTTGACACTTTGATCATAGTGTTATGACCAAGTCTAACCACTGGAGTATTATTTATATACATCTTCGTATGTTATGTTTTCAATATAATCCGACTTGAAAGATACATAAGGAATGGAAACAAGATCAAGTAAATATTACTAACCTCAAGTGGAAGGATGATGTCTTCTTTGTAATCGTTACTTCTTCACATTCTTCAGGTCTTCGGAGTAATACTTGTATGTCTCAACATTCCCAGACTTTCTAGTCTAACATAAACTAAGTTGACTCTAGTGTTTAATCAAGCGACTCTAGATGAGTTTTGATACTAAAATATGACAGCCAAACTTGACATATCAACGTTTGGTGGGGGTTCAACCGAGCTATGCTCTAACAAATGGTCAGATATTGGTTTTTTCAACCTATATTGTACCTTAGAAGTGTACTTATCCTCCCAATCTGCTGAGAAAACAAATCTATCCAGCCTCGCCAGAATGGGCGGATTCTGAGAATTGGTCCATTGAAGCAACCACCAGACATATGAATATCAATCAACTTGAAATGATTGACAAATTTCTAAAAAAAAAAAATCATGTTAATTAGTATCATAACCACCAGACTGCATTCTAGTCTCCACCGATTAACCAGGGATCTGACAAGAGTAATCAAACGTCTCTTAATTCTTGGAAAAATTACGTGAAAATCCAACAAAAGTTTTCGGGAATAATTCTAAATTTGGTAGAAACCGAAAAGGCACCATGAGATTATCCTCCATAACCATCACTTCTTTATTCCACATCACCATGATTCCACCAGAACATCTTGTAACATGAACATCATCAATCAAATCTTTTTTGGTTTCCTGAATTGAAGCAATTGTATCACGATTATTTTTCATAACACTACGTATTGCAGAAATCTTTAAATCCTCTCCCAAACCTCTAATGTTTCATGACAAGATTTTATGATCCATAAACCACATCTGATTCACTGCCTCTTTTGAAATTGATTGATAATACTTTCCAAACCAGAATTACCATCAATAGCTGGATTGACTGTACCTCTAGCTTTTTCCTCAACCCAATCCTCATCTCCAGAAACGACAACAAGTTTCTCCAAACCACCATAATGATTGTACTCAATCTGATTTACCAACTCTTAGCATCGATTTTATCATGTTGGTTGCTTGGAGATTTTGTTTTAGTTGCCGAGCAACTAGCTGTTGGAGGAAATATTTTGAATTAGAAATATTCAGTGGTTGTGATGTTGACCCATCATTCATTGATTTTGAACTCGAGGACACATCCATCGACTCAGAAATTATTGAACATTTATTTTCGGGTCTAAATCCCCACTCGAAATACCCTGTCCCAATGAACCTGTGAATCCCGATAAAAAAGACAACATAGGTTTATCACTTTTTTGACAACCAGGGCGGCAAGGCTAGCCGCTGCTACCCCTCCGAGTCCTAAACTATGAGCATGTACAAGTAGGTCGACAAAAATTATTCACAATTTCTCGTTTCTGATTTCTGAAAACTATTCATGCTACATATAATCATTCCAGACAAACCGTGTTCTTGGACAAGGTAAAAACCGCACACTCACAGCAAATAGGGCCCGCCGTGCTTCTGGGATTTGCAGGGGTACTGGTTTTGGGGCCATCTGTGTGTGAACGGTTTTTGGGTTGTCCAAAAACACTCATATAGAATTTTTGTGCTACAAGCGCATTTTCCGAACAAAAAAACTGAACGTACTGCCCAAACAAACAATTTCTAAACCACACAGACACACATGGTGAGCCCAAAACCAGCCCCTAGTTTAAAACAGCAGTATGTATAGAATTGTTGTTTTCTGAGTAGGAAACTTGGAAGAGAATCCGGTCCAGTCTTGGAACCTATGACGTATGGAAAGACAAAACTACATTTTCAGGGTACGATTGGTTTTGCATCTCGATGGAGGACTGACATGTTGGTTTTCTTTCACGGACCGTTTGCACTATCTAAAGTCTTAGGCCTCTTCCTATGCACATGCCAAAAAAATGGTGTTTGGCATGCCAGGTGGCATGCCAAACCATTTGCGCCACTATGGGGAAACCGCTTAGCGATCGAATCCCTAGCGAGCGATAAAGTCTTTATCGCTGGCGATATTGTCAATATCGCTCGTTAAAAACAATAACGCTGGCGATACAATGGTTATCGCCAAGTAGTTATTCTGCAACGGCTAGTTCCCCTATGGTTCCTATATATACGTCATTTTACCTCGACAGAAAACTCACACTCGCTTCTAAAGATATTACTCCTTTATTCTCAATTTTAAGCTTCACAATGTCGAGATCCAATGAAGAAAGGGATATTATTATGAATATGTTCGGAGTTCAAACAAGAAAGTTATCGTATGAGGTTGCAAGAAATTGACGAAGAGGAAGTCAAGATGAGAATCTAATCGAAACTATGATGCTTGTACATACGGGTCAAATACCAAGAGTTCCAGAGCCCAAAGAATTATTATCAAGAAGATATACGTATCGAGGAGGGAATTTTACCATCGAAGCTCATGCACGATTATTTTCTTCCCAATTGTGTGTACTCGATCGAGATTTTCAAGGTCGATTCCGCATGCCTCGTCATCCGGTGAAAAAGATTATTGAAGAGCTTTGTCGAGTGGAACCTCAATTCAATTATCAGTTTGATGCACTTTGAATATTAGAGGTCATAGTCCCGAACAAAAAGTTACTTCGGCTTTAAGGATTCTAGGTTATGGCACTCCCGGATGCGAATGATGAGTACCTTCGTATGGGTAAAACAACTTCTTACACTTACCTTTCATTGTTCGTGAAGTAATGATTAATCATTTTGGTCCAACATATTTACGAAAACCAACCGACGAAGATGTTAGACAAATATTAAGGGAGAATGAGGAAAGGGATTCCCGGGAATGCTAGGTAGTCTCGATTGTATGCATTGGGTATGGCATGGATGCCCTGTTTATTGGGCTGGTCAATATAAAGGTCATTATCCAAAACCAACAGTTATCCTAGAAGCCGCCTTCTTACGATTGTTGGATATGGCACGCTTTTTTTGGTCTTAGGGTTCACAAAATGATATTAATGTTTTGCACAAGTCGCCTCTGTTTGAAGATTTGAAGTATGGAATTTCTCCATCCGTCCAGTTTCATGATCAACGACCATCTTCCAGTACACTCATGGCTATTATCTTGCGGATGGTATCTACCCAAAATGGTCCACCTTGGTTCAATGCTACCGTCGACCTCCGTGGTGCATAGGGCCATTCATACCGATATTTTAACGATGCCCAAATGGCACCGAGGAAGGATGTGGAACGCGCTTTTGGAATTTTGAAGAGGAAGTTCGCTATCATTTGTGGCCCATATCGTGGGTTGAGTCCTCGTGAAATGCACAAGACTATGCTCACTTGCATAATTCTTCATAACATGGTAATTCAGAAACCAGACGTGATTCGGATTGGATTAACTATGATGATGAAGATTTGAGGTAGGAGATTCGACCGAAAGAGGCCTCCCCGCAAGGAATTATGGTCAAATGACTAACTACATTGAGAACCGTAATTTGTATGACCAGTTAAGAGATGATCTTAGATTGAATCTTTGGGCGAGCATGGAAGATGATTTTATGTATTTTTCTTAATGTTTTAGCTTGAGTTTAAGTTATGTTATGTATTGTTATTTTTCTAATTAATAAGCTTCAACATTTCATTTCAAACTAATATTAATTGGAATGCATAACAACATATCAAATTAAAACTTAAACTAGAACATTAAAACTTAAATCTGCTCTGATAAACTAGTTCTAAACTAGTACATTAATCATTAAGAGGAATTATTTCATCAAACTCATCATCAGTTCCATCATCATCATCTTCTTCATCACGGTTGTTAGTAAATCCAAGCTTGCTTTTCAATCGTGCTTGAATCTGTCAAATTCGATTTGCCATACATGCAGTTGTTGGGCGTTCATAATTGAGGTGTTAGCTTGAAGAATGTTATGCTTGTCATAGTCAAACTGGAATTTTTCTTGAGAAAGACGACTTTTCTTACTCTCCCGGTTTTGAATTTTCCTTTGAATGGATCTTTCCTTCGCGATGGTCTTTTGATAATCCATAAACTCCGCCATGTTAAATCCTACGGAACTCCCTCCTTCTTGAGCTAATTTTCTAGCCAGTTTTGCCTTATTCCTCCCTGGAAGTTTTCCCTTAGTATTACCATCAATATAATTATTGAAAACTACGTTGGAATTTGAGCTTGTAGGGGTATCTGGTGAAGAATTTGATGGACCTTGTGAAAATGGTGAAGAATTTGGTGTTGAGGGAGAAGAATATGGTGACTTTTCAGGTACTATTTGATTATTTGCTAAGTAATCGGGAATATATTTTTTCAAACCCTTCAAAATATGATAACAACTTTCGAAAGCAAACTGTTTACCATGTTTTCGTTGCCAATCTGTATGAACCTCTCTTTCAAAATCAACATCAGTCTGACCACCGTCCTTTCCTTTTCTCTTGGCTTGCATTATCAATGCAGCATAAGCGGCTACTTCCCGGTTGATTACAATGAAGTGTTCTGATAATCCTTTTGCATCACGACCATTGATGTTCATGGTTTGTTCTTCATATTTTTGAAATATATTATCCCACATGGTGTTACCATGTTGTTGTGCACCACCGATACAATCTTGGGTAAAAAAAACATAATTACGACAAATACATTCATCTTCTATCATGGTGTATTTTGCACCACGAACTCGATTCTTCTTACCTTTGCCTTGAGTTTGTGCTTGTGAATCCATTTTACAAGAAAATATAATTGTAGAGGAGTTGTGATAGTTTTAGATTTGAAAAAGATTGAGAAATTAAGAAATTCTAAAGAGATTTTGAATTTTTGGTGTGAGTTGATATGAGTTTGAAATCAGGTATTTATAGAGGGGGGAAATTGTAGCCGTTAGATGAAGATCTGATGAGCGATTATCATAGTATCGAGCGATATATTGACTGTCGATGTCGATTGAATGACCATCGAACGATTCTTTGACCACCGAGCGATCGAGACTCTATCGCTCATTTGGAAACTCGTCGTGTATGCCTATATCTTTAAATAACATATTGGCATATGAGTTTTTGATTTAGATACCCATAGTGGGTGCATATACGCCAAATACCATGTTTTGGCATGTGCATAGGAAGAGGCCTTAAACCCCATCCAAAACCACAACTTGGAACACAAATTTTTAGGGTTTTAGATTTGGGGAAAAAGTGAGCCAAAGGAATGATGATGAGATTTCTGAGATTAGTTCTACCTTCAAGACTTCTCAGTCTCAATAGATTTCTGGGTTTCAATAAATTTTCAACATCTCATTCTCATATCATCAACAAAAATCACAATTACAGAAATTGCAGTTTTCAACCTAGATACTTCAGTAACAAATCTTCATCAAAACAACTGGAAACCCCAAAGCTAACAGAACAACAAAAACTAGTTCTAGAAGAAGTTTCTAAGGGAAAATCGGTATTCATTACAGGATCTGGAGGTACAGGGAAGACATTTTTGCTCAAACAAATTGTAAATCTTCTGAAACAAGAAGTCCATAAGCCTGATGAAGTTTTTGTTACAGCTTCAACTGGTGTTGCTGCTTGTGCTCTAAATGGACAAACCCTTCATTCATTTGCTGGTATTGGTTTAGGAGAAGATGATGAAGATGAGTTGCTTGGTAGGGTTTGTAAAAATAAATTAGCTTCTCAAAGATGGAAACAGGTAAAAGCTTTAGTTATTGATGAGATTAGTATGATTAGTGGTGAACTTTTTGATAAGATTGAGTACATTGCTCAGATGTGTAAACCTAAAAGAAAAGGTCAAATTTGGGGTGGAATTCAGTTGATTGTTAGTGGTGATTTCTTTCAACTTCCTCCTATTATTAAGTACAGTAATGGTGAGGTCAAAGAGTTTGCATTTGAAGCTGAATGTTGGAATGAGAGTTTTGATTTGCAGATTGAACTTACTCAAGTATTCCGACAATCGGATTTGCAGTTTATTGAGTTGTTGCAATGGATTAGGAAAGGTTATAGAGATGCTAATATGCTTAAGCTTTTAGATAAATGTTGTTTGAATGAATTGGTGAATGTCCCTTCGGACGTGCCCCGTCTGTTTCCGAGAAATGAAGATGTTAAGAGATTGAACAATGAGAGGTTGAAGAATTTGGGTCAGGAAATTGTTAGTTATAGAGCTGTGGATAGAGGGGTTAATCCATGGAGGAATCAGCTTCAACAAGGGATTGCACCAGATGTGTTGGAAATTTGTTTAGGTGCAAGGGTAATGTTGATCAAGAACAAAGATGTTGAGGCTGGTCTGGTGAATGGTGCAGTTGGAACTGTAATTGGATTTGATAGGGACTATGCAAGTAAAGTGCTGAAAAAAATGTGTGCAGAACGTATACGTCCGAAGGTTCGATTTGACTCTGGCTTGGAAATGGTGATTGAACCTGATACTTGGGAAGTGACGGAAGGAAATGAAGTTCAAGCGCAACGTGCACAGATTCCGCTGATTTTGGCATGGGCAGTTAGTATCCATAAGTGCCAAGGAATGACTCTTGACCGCTTACAAACTGATCTCTCAAGGGCTTTTGGTTGTGGGATGGTTTATGTTGCACTTTCCAGGGTTAGGAGTTTGGATGGTCTTTACATGTCTGGTTTCAGTGCGTCGAAGATCAAAGCACACCCTAAAGTGTTGCAGTTCTACAAGGGTCAAATTGGGAGCTAAAAGAACAACATAGACTCTGCCTGGCTATGACATAAACCAAATTCATACCAACTTTTGCTAACATTTACTCAAATTGTTGATCCATAACAAGTTTTTGTTGTATTTACTTATAGTCTGATCTGCACTATGGCTACGGTAAACTGACAATTGTTCTCTATTTGCTATAGAATTATTTAAACTGCTGGAAACATTATATACAGGCTGATTCAATTCTCCTTGAGCAATTCCAACTATTCCATTAATGTTTTAGTGGCTTTGGAGCTGTTCTGGATTGGCGCAGAATAAGTTTCAGACTCTGCAGAATGAGGTGCAGTCTGATAAATAAGATTGTTCCAAGCCTTCACAACTAACAAACTTAGAAGCCTTCACAGAATAAATAAGATTTTAAATTTGAGTTCATCTGTTGCACAACTTAATACATGGAAGCACTTCTGGTAATTGCTGTAGTTGTTCCAACAGCTTAAAACCAAAAAGTGAGTCGATAAACTAAACCTCATGATGATCAATTCAATTACCAGAAGTCTCGACATGAACACTGACCGTCCTTGAAATGATGAAACCGACTACGGTCTCTTATAATAATCTCTCTTCTTTCAACCTTGGCAATCAACTTCATTGCTGAATGACAATCTTTGCATATCCTCAGGTTCTTCACTATTCTTATCTGGGTTTTTGGAGGAGTTTCCATAATCCCAAAGGCAACAGCCAACTTTTCGCTGTGGTAATAAAGATCTCTTGCCTTCTCTTCATGCGGGATATTACGCAAAACAAGATCTGTATCAGGAACATAGCCATTATCTTTGATCCGTTTCATTAACTCCTCCAACTTCTCAAGTACCTCTTTACAACGAGGGTGATCAGAAGAAGCGCCTGCAAAGAATTCATTCACTATTCCCCCAACCTCGATTAAACTACAACCTGGTTCTTTCTCTGTATCCATACTCTTCATCTTCCTTCTAACTCTGGTAACTTCTTCCCATTGGTTTCGACCAGCGTAAATGTTTGACATCATAACATAATTTGAGGAGCATTTTGGATCCAACGCCATGATTTTGTCCGCCACAGTTTCTGCTAGAAGCATGTCGTTGTGCATTCTGCATGCTGCAAGCAATGCACTCCACACAACGGCGTCTGGAGCTATGTGCATCTCCTTTATAATATTCAATGCATCATTTAACTTCCCAGACCGACCAAGAAGATCCACAACACATGTATAATGTTCCAACTGCGGCTCAATCCCGAACTCAACACTCATTCTTCTGAATTGTTTCAAACCTTCTTCTACCAAGCCTCCATGTCTACAAGCATTCAACAAGCCAATGAAGGTGAGCTCGTCTGGTTTAACCCCTTCTTTAAGCATTTCATGGAATAGTTCCAAAGCCTCTTCTCCTTGCCCGTGTAATGCAAGCCCCTCGATCATAACATCCCAAGAAACAACATCTTTCTTCACCATGCTCTTAAAAACCTGTCGAGCACTTTCAATATCCCCACATTTTGAGTACATGTTAACCAAAGCTGACTTAACAAGTTGATTAGAACCAACCAAACCTCTACTGTCACCGTACGAATGAACCCATTGTCCCAAAGTTAGTGATCCAGCTAATGAACAAGCAGAAAGTAAACTAACAATAGTTCTGGAATTTGGACTGATTCCCTCAAGCTTCATCCTGCGAAATGCATCCAATGCTTCGTTACACAACCCATTTAGCACATAACCAGAGATCATCACGTTCCACGAGACCACATTCCTGCCATCCATTTTGTTAAACAATGTTTTAGCAGAATCAAGGTCACCCTCCCTAATTAAACCGGTCATCAAAGCATTGCCAGAAACCACATCCGGTTCATTCGTTTTGTGGTATAACAAAGATGCAGCATCTACTAACCCACACTTCACGTACACATCAATCAAACCATTGTTAATCAATGTATTGCACTCAAACCCAAGCTTAATAACATGAGAATGAATCTGAGCAGCTTCTTTAACAGCTAAACCAGACCCACAAGCACTAAACAGAGCAGTAAAAGAAAACTCATTTGGCCAAACTCCAATATTCAACATAACAACATAAAGCGCAACAGCTTCTAACTCCAAACCTGAAGCACACTTCGCGTATCCAGCAATCATTGAATTCCATGAAACAATATTTCTATCAATCATTTCGTTGAACACCTTTCGAGCAATCCCTATACGCCCACATTTAGCATACATAGACAGGAGAGCATTCTGAACAAAGACATCATGAAATCCATATTTTAAAACATGACTATGAATTTGTTTCCCTTCTTTCATCACTTTAAGAAGAGAACAAGCTTTAACAACTAAAGGAAATGTGTATTCATCAGGAGGAATATTTTCTTTCACCATTGACAAATACAAGTTCAGAGCTTCTTCATGTTGATTATTTTCAACTCGAGTTCGGATATTAGAGTTCCATGTAAATGGGTTCTTAGATACTTCTACATTTTTCATAGAGATACTACGAACAGAAATCTGTGAACATTTTTGAAGAATTTTTGTTGGTAATGGTTTTCGGGTGCCGGAACTGCTCAAAACTGACGAATTATACAGAAATGTGTGAGGCAGAACAATTTCTGCAATACCCATTCTTCAAGTTTCAAAACACCTCTGATGAAACCTTGAGTTATTGCAATTGAACACTGGGTGTTTATGCCTCTTTTCACTTATGGACGATACAACCAACAGATTTATGGGGCTTGCTTGAACCTTGTTCAAACAAAAATTACAGCACAGTTAAAAAAAAGTACTACCTTCATTTCAGGTGCCTTTTCTTTATTAGGAAAAAACGAAAGAGTGAAAGTATTTTTTTTTTTTTTTTTTTTTGAAACAGAGGTGGTAATTTTTGAGGTCTTAGATTTTCCATTTGGAAGGAAAGCTGAGTGAAGAAATTATAATTAGATTTCCGAGATAAACTGATTAGACAAAGTTTCTGGAGCTACAGGTGACTGACTATACTAGAGCTATGGCCATATACAAGAAAGAATGCCTGCAAAAAGCTCTAAACAAAATAAATATTTACTTCACTACTACTACTAATTAAGATTTTGAAATTACAAGAATGTGCCCCCCCCAAACCCAAAACTATCGGCATGCACCAGCAAAAAAGAAATGCAGAAGCCTTCATCACTATTAGCGCTCCAATGAGGCCTTCACTATCAGCGCTCCTCTGAGTTGAATTTGCTCCAAGCCTCCTGTGGCATTAAAAAATATAAAATAAATAAGGATTTGAAGAACATTTCAAATTTTGGAACAAACTTTGACAAGGTGGGGAAATAGGTAAAAGTGAAGATGATGAAAAACGATTTGTAGTGCTTGATAACAAGATGATTATGTATCCAGACAAGAAAAGATGTAACACAAAGCCAGAAAACAAAAAAGAGGAGCCTTCTTTTCTTCTTTTTGGCGCTTCGATTTTCTATAAAGCTAATAATGGTGGGGTATTTCTTTATTTTTTATGAAATTCTGATGACTTTACTGGCAAATTCATCAGTAGATCCCTATAAGTTCTGTTGGACCCTCGAGCCTTGAGAACTTTCTTTTTAATTTATGAAGGTGTATGTACCAATCTAAACCAGTGATTAGTAGTCAAGACATGGGAGAACTAATATATTCTCCAATTGATGTATATGAAAGGGCCAAAAAATGCACCTTTAAAAGATCGAAAACCTTCTCGCATATATACTTTTGCTGAATGGTAGCACCTCGTTGCTGCAATTTATCGGGGTGGACACAAAGAGTGGCTTTCCTGTAGGCTTTCTTTACGGCAACAGCTGTTATCACTTCTGTCAATGGGACTGGATGCCAACCACTGTCCGGACCAAGTATCTGCCAAAAAGAGCAATAAGTAAGCAGAACAAGGATACACAATACCATTATAAAATCACACCACATACATATTGCAATGTTGACAGCAATGCTCGCAAGTTTCCTTCTTTCCCATTCGACCACCTTCTGACCTCTGCATCCAGAGTATCTGAGAATCTCTGCAATCAAAATTCAAAATTAGATCTAGAATATTTATTCAAAGTCAATGGTCTATAGAGATTCATAAGAACATGAAAAGACTATTTACATTTCTCTCTGCTTGCTCTCTCTGAGCAAGAAGATCCCGCATGTTCTTTTCTGCTAAAGCCTTTGCCTGGAAAAAGAACAGAAAACATGAGAACATTTTGGTTTAGGTAAACCAACCCATCCACCTTGAAATGAAAAGATTAGACTTACCGCACGCTCAACTGTTCGTTGATGCCTCTCTAACCTAGCTTTACACCTCTGAGCTGATTCAGTTTCGGCTCCTTGATTTCGCTGGCTAATGTTGGACGCTGCAAAATGATATTGAAGAAAAATATTGGGAGCGGTAGCGGAAACATAAATGAAACGTGATAAAAATAGATGCTGAATCATGTAACCAAATCTGAGGCAGCTTAATAAAACCACACACCATGGTTGGAAGAGTTAGAGTATCTCTGGAAACTACTGGAAGTGCCTGAGCTTTGGTTTTGAGTATCCCGTAAATCCTGTAATTGATTATTTAGTTACCATAAGAATGAACGACATCAAAGCATATTCATAAAGGAATAGTAGATGCAATACCATACAGTTGAAGATGATTGCACTCACAGAGAAAGATGAACTGTGCCTTATTCCACTATCCCTGGAAGTAGATGAATACTTCTCGGAGTAAGTTCTTTCTGTCCGATCACGTGCACCAAAAGCAGCCTTATCAGACTTCAGTTTTTCTGCAGCACGCTCCCTAGCCTCTGCAGTTGCTCTCTCCACAGCAGCACGCTCTAACCTAAGTCTGGCATCACGCTCTGCCCTTATTTTGCCTTCAGTAAAAGACTTCTCAGCTACTGATTTCTCCCGTGCCACGGCAGAAGCCCTATCTAATCTTTCTCGGGCCTCAGCAACAGCTCTTTGCCTAGCTTCAGCAGTTGCTCTCTCAACTGCTGCCCTTTCCGCTCGTTCGCGGGCATCAGCAAGTGCCCTTTCACGTGCTTCCCTAGTTGCTCTTTCAACTGCCATCCTATCTTTCTCTCTTTCTCTTTCCCTTTCTCTATCCTCTTCAACCTTTCTCAAGCGCTCTACTTCACGGTCCCTTTCTCTTTGCATCCTTTTCTCCTTCTCCCTCTCTTCCAGCGAAAGTGATTCAGCCTTATCTTTTTTCTCGATATTTTTACTTACATTAAGACCATTCGCATCAATAACGTTAGTGGGATGAGCTGCTTCCAGTTTCCTCCCATTTTCAACCAACTGCTTCTTTCTCTGGGCTGCACAATTGTTCTCCTGTTCAAGAGCACCTTGGGACATTTTCTTACTCCTCTCCACTTTTTCTTGCAAAACAACGGCTTGAACTTCTGCAAAATCCTTTTCACTGTCCTGTGACTTAGTCCCATGATCAACTTCCCTAATTTTCTCGAGATCAGGTTCGCTCGACATTTGAGCTAAAACTTTATCTTCATCCTGCCTACATGCTTCTTCGGCTGCCTTCTTTGTATTCCCACTATGAGCATTCTCTGGGCATCCAGCTGATGCTTTCAGATTCTCCTCACCCTTACTATGCACAATAGCCTCTTGAGCTGCTTTCGCATTCTTCTCATTCTCCTCCCTCTTGCGCTCTTGTTGTCTCCTCACGTTTTCTTCCTGCTCACGTTCCTCTTTTTCTTCCCTCTCACGAGTCTCTGTTTGCCTCTTTTCAAATTCCTCCTTCTCTTCTCTTAGTCTCCTTTCAGTTTCCTCCTTCTCTTCTCTTAGTCTCCTTTCAGTTTCCTCCCTCTCGAGAGCTTCTCTTAGCCTCCTTTCATTTTCCTCCCTCTCGAGAGCTTCTCTTAGTTTCCTTTCATTTTCCTCCTTCTCAAGAGCTTCTCTTAGTCTCCTTTCATTTTCCTCCTTCTCAAGAGCTTCTCTTAGTCTTCTTTCATTTTCCTCCTTCTCAAGAGCTTCTCTTAGTCTCCTTTCATTATCTTCCTTTTCAAGAGTTTCTTTTAGTCTCTTCTCGTTTACCTCCCTTTCATGAGCTTCTTTTAGTTTCTTCTCATTTTCTTCCCTTTCAAGTTCCTCTTTAAGTCTTCTCTCATGTTCACGAGCTTCCTCTAGTCGCTTCTCTTCTAGCTCCTGGACTTCCTTTAAAAGCCTTGCATCCTCTTCTTCTCTCTCATGAGACTCTTTCAGCCTCTTCTTGCTTTCTTCACGCTCATTTTCTTCTATTTGTCTCCTCTCATTTTCTTCAATATGCCTCCTCTCCTTTTCTTCCTGTTCACGAGCCTCTTCAAGTCTCTTCTCATGTTCCTGCCTGTCACGTGCCATTTTTTCTCTCTCCTCGAATTCCTCACGTTTGCGTTCCTCTTCCTGGAATTGCTCAATTTCCTCCTGTACATGGGTCTGTTCAAGCTTAGATACAGATTCATCACTAGGTTCCTTTAGCTTCTTTTCATCATCTTCCTTCTCAGGTTCCACATTACAATGATTGTCATTTCTTTCATGATTGCAGACCTCTTGAGCAACATCCAATTCCTTTTCATACTCTCCTCGCATATTAAGCTCGTGAGCTGCTTTTGTGTTTTCATCATGAGCTACTTCGGATTCTCTTCGAGTGGATTTCATGTCTTCTACACTTTCATGTTTGGAGGTCTCCATAACTGCTCTCGGAATAACTGTTTGCACTAACTCATAATATTGTTCCTCTACCTTCCATTCTCCATCTTCTTCTTCCCCGTGGGATGCTTGCGCTGATCCAGTCTCCTGCCGATAATTTTGTTCAGCCATCTCTTCAGATGCATCAACAATTTTCTTTCCAGTCACCCCCCAATCTTCATCAACCTCTACTACCCTCGGGGATTTTGCCCTATCCTCCACATTGAAGCCTTTTATTTCCTTATCAGCATGCCCAGGTATGTCATTGGGCTCCTCATTCAAACATTGAACTTGAGGTGCAGCTTCCCACTCCCTTTTTTTCAGAAATTTAGACTCGTCCTTGAAACCCAACTTCTTACGATTTTGAAGGCCATCCTTCTTTCTTTCCATTAATTCTTTTGCACTTTTAAGTCTTGCTTGGGCTATGTCCATTGCTTCTTTCATTGCAGCTGCAGAGGCTTCAGCGGATGAACTTGCATCAACTTCCACGTCAAAGAATTGTGCTGAACTATCACTACCAGCCCTTTGAAGGACAGAATTGTCAGAAGCCCTTGGGTGTGAAGCTGTATATATCTTGGAATCTCCTCGCCAAATAGATACTTTTGGTGGTGGTCTTGATGGAGGCGGTACATGACAGGGATTTGTCTTAAGATTAATTTCTGAGACTGTTACAAACCCCTTACTAGGATGTGTTCCATTTCCACCAGGCTTTCCTTGAGGCTCCAGAGCTCTCTCTGGAATATGAGTTACATCACAGGGATTTGTCCTAAGATTAATTTGTGAGACTGTTAGATACCCCTTACTGGAATGAGTTCCATTTACGCCAGGCTTTCCATGAGGTTCCAGAGCTCCCTCGGGAATATGAGTTACAGTAACAGACTGGCCTAAACTAGTATCCTTGAGATGGTTTTTGCGATGTATTGAATCACCTTCAGAAATCTGCCTCACAGCATGAGAGATAGGTTGGAATGAAATAGTTTCCTTGAGATGGTTTCTTTGATGTACCGAATCACTTTCAGAAAGCTCTCTGACAGCCGGAAAGAAAGGTTCGTAGGAAATGGTCTCCTTGAGATGGTTTGTTTGATGTTTTGCATCACATTCAGATATTTGTGCAATGCCATGATAGACGGAGTGGTCTGATATGGTTTCCTTGAGATCTTTTTCTTCATTTACGTGATCACCAAAATCCAAATCAAGACTATGGTATTTGGTTACCTGGTCCAACGTGTTGTCCTCTGCTTTTTGAGAAGGAATGCTTTCATCAACTAAAAACGTAAATGCAGGAACAGAATTAAGTTGAGCTATGTGCGTGGTTGCAGTAATCTCACCATCTCTGCTTATCTGATTAGACTTTTGATACGACACGTTGAACTGCTTTATACCATCAGACTCATAAGACTCTTCATTTGAGAAAGTTTGATTGGTTTCTGAACAAGCAGGATCTTCGTTTGACCCCTCTGAGGGAGAACCTGTTTCTGCCGAGGTCCTGCACATTCACCAAAACATGTTTAGAGAACAAACATGTAAGGTCCTTAACTTTAAATGTTCAGCCTACCAATTTCAGAGATGTTTGTTTCTTCCAGATAACATCAGGGATCAGGCAAGTAAATAAAATTACAACAAATTGTATACAATAAGTTCTTACAACTATAAGAACCAAATGATTCTATCCTTCATGATATATAATATTGTGCACCGGCTATCTAAACCATTGGTATCTAATTTCCCTGCTTCATTACCCAATTATGTCCCTAGTACTTACCTTACCACTATGGCTTCACCCCATTAAAGAACCAAGAAACTGAAATGCTCCGCTAGCTATGGACTCAAAGTCTCAGATGCCTTGCAAAATGAATCTTTCCTAGAAACCCCATGAAAACCTAGGAATCTTATTCACTTCTTTAGTGATCAATTGTGAAACTTCCCTTTCTTCAAATTCAGCTCATCCCAATCAAAACCCTCCTCCCATCATCTCCATTAAGAGCTAAAAACTAGTGTTTTAGCTGATAAATCAGATTCCCACAAATATCCCCCAGTTCAACACTAACATTTTGCTCAACAAAAAAAAAAAATAGTACCAAACAAAAGAAGCAAAAAATGACAGGAAACAACAAAAAAACAATAAAATAAGCAAAAAAACGAACAGGAAATGAAATTGAAGCAAAAATGTGTTTACCAGGCATCATCAGAAGAACTTTCACCGCCACCACCTCCTTTAGATTCCGCAGCTAACAATTCTTCATACGAAACAGCGAAATCCAACCCATCAAAACCACCAAAAACTTCAGAATAATCAAATTTCGAACTCCTCACATCAATCAAAACATCTTTCTCATCAACAACCGGAAGATCCAAAATCGGTATAGAAGAAACACGAGACGAGTTAAAACCACCAAAAATCTCACTATAATCATCAATCATTCCAGAAGAACTAATACTCGGAACTCCAAATTTCGGCGGACCTCCAAATACATCATCATACACAGTTTTATTACTACCACCACCGCCGCCGCCAGTATATCCATTTCCATTCCCTTTACTAGATACTTTCTTTGCTGAACTTTTCTTCACTGCAAAATCCGCCATTGACAGACAGACCAATCACACTTTTTTTTTCTAGGGTTTCTGAAATTTCTTTCTTCTCTCAACTCAGAAAAAAATCTGAGTTGAGAATCAGAATCAGGGAGATGAAAGGGAAGGGAGGAAAAAGCGAAACGATGTGAAAAGGAACTGGTTTTAGTTTAGAAGGAGAGAGAAAGGAGGAGGTGATTCTACGACTATGACTATGACTACCTGTACTTTACTGTAGAGAACATTACTGGCTGTAGTGCTGTACCATTTTCTTTCTTTATTCAACTAAATCGCCGATTTATACTATTTAACCGGCAATTCCGGTAATAACTTAGAAAGTGGAAATTCACTGTCATTTTTCAAATTCCTATGTAAAAATATCAATTTGAAGAGGGAGGATCCATGGACATTCTTGGATGGACAAGGTCGGACAAGATTTGCGTCATTTTGTCCGGCAAACTCAAACGACAATGAATTTAAGTCTAATATTTTGATAATATGTTCCTATTATAAGACTTTATATTCCTACCAAAAATGAATGCAATTCGAGATAGCAAACCTAACCATCTACCGACCTTAATTTCAACCGTTAATTTTGAACGACTGATATTCAAAGGGGTAGATGGTGGTTTTATACATCTCGAATTGTGCTCATTTTTTTGTAGGAATGTAGAGTCTTCTAAGAAGAATATACCATCAAAATATTAGACTTAAATTCATTATCGTTTGGGTGTTGCGAAGAAAATGGCGCAAATCTTGTCCGACCTTGTCCATCTAAGAGTGTCCATGGATCCTCCATCTTTGAAAAATTGGGCATGGTTGAGAATTGAGATATGTAGTGAGACTTGCACCGGGTTTGTATTCTACCGAGTCGTCTGGATCTGATTGAAATCGCCGGATTCATCAATTAAAAATATGTGAGTCAATGGTTTGGTCTATGGATAAAATCAGGTCTGAATTAGAGGTCGAGTCAGATCTGACTCAAAATAGAAAATAAATGGTGTGACATCTGGTGACGGTCAAGTTAGATCTGACTTTAAATAGAAAATGAATGATTTGACATCTGACACGCGACGAGTCATGAATTGACTCAGATCCAGATGACGAATCAGATGCAAACAAACGTCGTGTTAGTGTAGCTAGCTGGATCTGTTCGTGAGAAATAAGACTCACAATTGCTTGATTGTGCATACTAGATTTCTATGAAGTGAGATTTACAGGTGAAATGGAATTATTCCCTAATTTTTTGAGTTTCTAATTGTGGATTTTTTTCTATTTCCCTTTGTTTGAGTGAAAAAGTAACACACTTCTAAATAAAGATTAATTTGGGCACCAAATGATAACTTTTGAATCTCTGTTCGGTTGATTAAAAACACAAAAAGGGATGTTAATGATGATATACGAGGACCACTCTAGTTAGTGTTAGCTACGTACCCAATATTATTACAAAAATGGCTATGAAAATCTATGTGATTATGTTGACTAAACACAAAAAGGGAGGTTACCTCCTTAATCCTAAATATTAGTGCTCTCAATCAGGAAATTGTTGATATGAGCAGTAGCCATCATAAAAATGCCAAATTGTTGCCGTTCTGGTTTAGCTGTAGCTCAATTATTTGATAGATATGTACTTTCGGTTTTTGTTTTAGACCTCTCCACGTCAAATTGTCCTATCTTTTTATTTTTTTTTAGTAGTCTCTCTCATACCTCTAAGGCTATAATGGTCTGTTTGCATGTTTAATTGTCTCCCATGAAATTCTTTATACTCAAAAAGCAAGACCTTCTTTTACAAATTGCTTCAATCAGTTTCCAAGATATAAACAGTGAGCGTGTGTAGCTGATCATGGAAGGCAGTCTGGAGTCTGGACCAGTTTGTGCTACATAGATATTTTGGATTAGACTGATAAGTTTGAACTAATGTTCTGCATGGATCCAAATACTATATGTGTAGAATTTATCCGGATAAGATCCCACCATTGCTAATGATAGAAATATGATCATCATGTTTTTTGGTTTATTATGAAAACGTCATTAACACACAAACTACTTTTGCCAATGGCATACATCATTTCTTGGAAAAAAAATTGTTTTTAATAAGTCCTAATATTCTAAGACGCATACTCGGACAGAACCGGTTTTCCAGTGAACCCCATCAAAGGAGGGATAATATACAATGCTAATCATTACCATCAAAACTCAATGTACCACCTCGTGTTTATAGCCGTTAATGGCATTTCTGTAAATATATCGATCTTTTAAATCCCATCTAACGGTTGATCTCGGGTCTCAAACAAAATTTGACGCGTGGTTATATTTGACATGGTCAAGCCGCAGTTTAGCGAAGTTTATGGTTGAATTCGGGGATATAATAGAATAATAACGCGGGCGATTAATCGGGAATAAAAAGAGACAAAAGTTAATTGATATTCCTTGGGTTCCTCTGCAATAATTTAGCACCGAGTTTTAAAAGATCAAAACCGGCGCGCTTTCATATGCTGGTCCTACCTGATACTCCTTTTCCCTTTCGTTGGTTTCGTTTCTCGTAAGAAGACCACCCCACCAAGGCTGCTACAGTGATTACGGAAACGTCGTATGATTGACCGGGTGTTTTTGCTTGGTACCGGTTAACCGGAGAATTTGGTAACTCCTCGTGGCAATATTGCACCACATTTGAATCCCTTAGTGCGAAAATGTTTCATATCCTCATTCTTTTCTTTCAGTATGTGGCAAAGATATTGGTCCATGAATGTTCATCGGAAACTCACGCAAGCCTCAACCAGTTAAGGGTTTAGACAGATGCCGCATTTGGGCGGGAAGAGAATAAAAGTTGTTGCCCAACATGTGCACATCGTGTAAAAACAGTACTCCTTGTTACTACATCCACAGTATATATCATGTATTAGCTGTTTTTACATGTTTGGTCTGAAGTTTGAATGACAAGTACAAAAGTGAATATGCCTCTTTAATTCTCTCCTCCTCTCTGGTTTGAACCCTAATCCTCTCCAATTAGTTCTTCCTTGACTGATGTAGTCAACTCGACCATGGATATGAAATATGAATTATGTAATCCATTTTAGTACTATGTGGGCATCAAAAATCCAGCAAAAGATTCTAGATAAAATCTTTCATAACCAATGGCCATTAAAGTCACTATATTTACTTTCAGTCAAATCAATCATAGTAGTTCTTTTTATGAATTTTGCTCTTGGGAATATTAGTTTTGGACCCATGAGAAATGATGATGTTTATGATAACAGTAAGTTTTAACTTCCTTTTCTTCTGCTTTGATCATTTGATGTATGTTTTGCTTTGCTTTCCTTAGAAGAAGATGTAGGCTCTCAACTAAAACATATAGTCAAACCTAAACTAATGTACTAAAACTAAAGACATTGTCTTTAACTTTCGTTCTTGATTATCTGAATCCATGTTCTTACATCCTAATTGTGTAATAAAAGACGGCTCCTTGGCCGGAAGACTAGTCACTGCTGGCTTGCTTAGGATCCAAGATGTTCAAAATGAGCAGCAATTTCCAACAGGTGCACAGAACCCATCACATGGGCACGTTACAAACAATAATAATGTCTTCTCAAGTCCAAAATCATTGCAGCCATCAAAGAAGGAGAAAGTAAGGAGAAAGCTTTGGTCGCAAGGGAAATCATCAGAGTCTAATAGTTATCAACAGAAATTGTAGATGGATTAGGTCAAGATAAAGTTAAAAACTCCAAGGAAAAGTATATATCTATATATCACTAGCTTCTGCAGCAAAATTCTAAAACCTGAAAAGCCTGAACCATGGCATAGTAGTATATTATTATACTTAGTCAACTAATTCTAAGTCTCTTGGTTCCATGCTTGACTTTACAAGTCTGATCGTGGGAACCACGTCCACCACTAGTAATACAATTTACCAGTCTTAAACATCGTGGGAACTGTGAGGATGCAAGCAACACTTGTAAAAGTTCAAACAGGAAGGAATATGAACAAATTCATAAAGATTATTCTGTCTGATCTGGAACCTCTAAAGTACATTCATAGTAATTTAAACCAAGATCACATCTTACAGTGGTGGAAAGCATCGAAATCTGCTAATCTGTGGCATAAATTCTGTCTAAGAAACCTGAAAATGGTGTTCCTGATAGACCTGGGAGGCCATGATATTGCCGCAACACGGCATAGTACCAAAAATTATTTGAAGTGAATCCCAATTCACCGTAACACCCTCACATTATATAAATTGTGTTGATAACAAACCTTTAAAGATCGTAAAATGTACTCATCTTGGAGAAAATTTAACTTAAGCAGCAACCTTTGGTGATTGGTCAGGAAGAGCAACCGATGTTGAATCATGCTCCTCGTTTTCATGAGCAAACTTCAGTTTCAGTGCCTTTAAAAATTCGGTCTCTTCAAAAGACTTTGCATTCTCAGCTGCATGGGCCTGTGCTAAGCTGGTGTAGTTGATCGCTGACTGAGAGTTAAAAGATATTTCCTCTTCTGTAAGTTTCCTCAGGAACTTCGCTGGATTACCTCCCCAAACCTGTCACGTAAGTCAGCATGGGATACGTTAGTCGACTTGGTAAACCCGGTTTGCTAAGGAAAACAAAAGACAATGTCTGGAAACTGTTGATCAGAGAAGAATAACCTGAAAATTGCTTACAAGGTTAGCCACGTTTTGAGCATGGTATACATGATTTCTGTAGCCTGTGGTTGACACTTTGACCACAATGGCTCAATCAATGAGTGCTTTATGCCATATGAGAGCAAGATTTTGATTTGGGATAGGCATAGGCATAGGCATACGATGGAATATGGTATACAGTAAAGGGAATACAGATTAGGTGCAAGACTCGTTGAGCAACACACTAATCTCAAAGACCTGAGGGAATGCTGTTCAACCATCATACATGTGATAGGCAGTTGGAAGATTTTAAGGATTGAAAAAATAAAGTATAGACACAGTGACATTTTGGTTGCTCTAAACACAAAAAACATTAAAAAGCTGTTGTGTTTGCAGACAAACCTCTCCATATGGGATCCTGGTATCCTGTCTCACTAGAGACCCAGCAGCAACCATTGCGTGTTTCTCGACAACTACCCCGTCGAGCAGAGTTGCCCCAGTACCAACAACAGCTTCATCCTCCACGGTGCAACCATGTAAGATGGCACTGTGACCTGCTCAGTGTAAAGTTCTAAATTATAACACGAGTTTATTCGTAATTATCATACATGCTTAACCAAACTAGCTCTTCAAAATGAGAGGTGGATATAGAAACACTAACATGACCAGAAGTGGTAGCACACTCTTACCTACAGTAACATTGTCTCCAATGGTAGTTGGTAAGACTTTCCCTTGTAGATTAGACTTTGCTACATGCACAATGGAGTTGTCCTGTATATTAGTTCCAGAACCGATACTGATGCTGTTGGCATCACCTGCACATAGAAAACCATTTTTTCCCATAAACACCTTATAAGCATTCCAAATACAAAAATATGTCGAGGTAAGCTGAAACTCTACGACAAACAAAGGAAGATCGTTTTGCCTAAAGAATATAAGCATGATAAGCTAAAGCTAAGGCTAGCGAAGAAATTGTGCGAGTGGTTTAAGTGGTTTAG
The DNA here is from genome assembly GCA_023531295.1 of Papaver armeniacum. Taxonomy (NCBI): domain Eukaryota; kingdom Viridiplantae; phylum Streptophyta; class Magnoliopsida; order Ranunculales; family Papaveraceae; genus Papaver; species Papaver armeniacum. The sequence goes on from JAJJWW010019045.1 coordinate 83,965, forward strand.
TTAAGCTGAAGCTCTACAAGAAACAAGGGAAGATCGTTTCACCTAAAAGATATAAACATGATTAACTAAAGCTAAGGCTAGCGAAGAAATTGTTCAAGTGGTTTAGAGTTAAGCTGAAACTCTACAAGAAACAAGGGAAGATCGTTTCGCCTAAAAGATATAAACATGATTAGCTAAAGCTAACGCTAGCAAAGAAATTGTTCAAGTGGTTTAAGTGGTTTAGAGTTAAGCTGAAACTCTACAAGAAACAGGAGAAGATCGTTTCGCCTAAAAGCTATAAATATGATTAGCTAAAAGCTAAGGTTAGCGAAGAAATTGTTCAAGTGGTTTAGAGTCTTCTTTATGCTTGATGCTAATGAGTTTCATGCTCTAAGTATTTGGTACTGACAGAGATGCAGCCATAACCAGATGTCTATCCATGTGAACCAATATCAGCCTTAACGTGGCCCTGTAGAAGTTGGACTAGGATAGGTACAAGGTACAATATTGTCCGTGGGATGAGGTCATACATGAGGATAGTCAACCATCTAGATGAAACTATATGTAGGTTTGGCATGGCGCGGTATCCACTAATCTGGGTTCAGAGGATATCCCCACTTCAGTAGTTCGATAAATCCAAGTATCCACTAATAAGTTCACATTAGACATACCAGACAATGTTCAAGATGATGTTTATTCTATAACTATGTTTAATTAAGTGATAAAATGATAAAGTAATAAACAATCTTCTGAATACCTAATGGTGATTCATCAAATTAAGGCAGAGAAACTTTAAGCATCTTAATTGCTAATTGCAATGTGACACCTGACTAGGGGTCGAGAAGAATGTAAAACAGTCTCTTTGGGAAAAGAGGAAAATATTAAACTTAAAGATGGAAATGTGGATATAAACGATCTAAAGAAAAAGTCCTCAACTTCCACTCACGACAAACTTACCTCGTAGAACACATCCATACCAGATAGAGGATCCTCGCCCCACATGGACATCTCCAGTGATAGATGCACTGGGGGCGACAAATGCATCTCTATGAACGCTTGGAGATTTGTCAAATATGTTCATGAGTGTTCTATGCCTCGATACTGGATCACATGAAAATAAAGAAATTAGATGATATGTATCAAAAGCATTGGATGAAAGAAAAATGAATTTTGCGTGTTTACATTGCACACACAGAATGCCTTGACAAACAACCAACAGTTTTCAATCTACTGATGAAGTAAAGATTAGAGAACTCAAAAGGGAAAAGTTATAACATAAAAACATAAAATTAAAACGAAATTGCAAATATACATGCTAAATAGTTGAAAGTCAAGAAAGTAAATGACCATGGTATCAACAGAAACATGGAATCTGAAAATTTAAAAATTTTATAAATGTCCCTCTTTAATCAGCAGGTTATGCCCTTTGGGACCTTGCTCTTCGACCATGTTGGGGAAAAATAACATAAATTTTCATTTGGTTGCCAATTCCAGACATTGACAAATTCCGTAGAACCTCCTAAAGTCCGTGTCCAGGTGCTCGTAAAATAACACTCCCTGCTCGTTGACCTTACTGACCCAATATGATATGCACGAGGCACTCAGATTATTGGATTAAAGATGTTCTTCAAACTATGGCGCACAAAAGCTTGACATATACCTCGAAAAGTAACTAAACCACAACCCCTAAATATCAAAAGGGAAAAATAAAAAAAACGCTGAGCTGAGCTGAGCTGAAATATAACCGCGAAGTCTTATCAGTGATACAATCAGTTATCACAGTACCAATTTTTGCAACTGACTAACCAAACACTACTGCAATGGCTGAAACTGCTATTTTGATCCAAGTTCTGAATACTGAATATTTTGACTCAAGTTCAATATTACCAAATATGTGATGGTACCAATAACAACTATGTGATCTAACCATGTTCCTACCGAAGAAAACAAACAACAAACAATCCCTCAAGCACAAATGCAAGTTCCAAGTCCCAATCCAAACTACATGGAAAAATCCAAAGGGAAAAAAAATCAATGAAACCCTAACTTTAGTTCGACCCTCACAACCAAATGGACATCTAATGAAGGGGGGGAAATGAGCTTGCTTAAATCACATTCAAAATAATCAGATAATAAGTCCGTTATTATCAACTAAATTAGATCATTAGAATCAGAACTGCGAAGGAAAACTAGGGTTAATTAGGATATTCAAAAGAAGAAGAAAAAAAGGACAAAGAGTTGGAAGTGAAAGATTCATTAAAGCAGCATACATTGTTCATGGAAATGATATTTTCCTTGCAGGCGAGAACCAAGACGATCAATGGCTTGACCAGTTTCACGGATCCAAAATCCGACGGTGTAAACGGCTTTCCCCAAGGTTCCCATCTTCTTCTTCTTCCACCTGAAGGTATTTCGGATTTGTTCCTTTCGCTTATTCTTCTTCTTCACTGTTATGAGTAAAGACTTTGCCGAGTTAACCCGATATAGACCTAAAAATGCTTCAGATATCCGAGTTAACGTTTTTTTTAGGTGTCCGAAAGAAATTAGTTCTACATTTCCGAAACAAATTTTCATTCGAACAGTAGCGAAACCCAGCGGTAAACCAAAGTTACAAGATACTGTAATATTCGGAGGTCGGATTGTTTCACTACCGGAGAGTAGAGAGTTACTAATGAAGGGTGTAGTTTTGGTCCATGTTTGCCACCACAAACGAGAAAATCTAAGTTTGATCAAAAAAAATGAGGGGTTCGAACCCATTTTTTTTTTTTTTTTTTTTTTTGAAGCATAAATATTATGTATCAAAGGCCTAATACCCACGGGTATATAATACCCAAAGGTTCATCAGTTATAATTAGAATGGTATGCCATGAACCTAAAATAGCAAAACAACATAGCAAAATGTGAGCAGTTGTCTTTAAATCAAAGTTACATCGAGGGGAGATGTTGGTGTCGAAAGTCAGAAGGCCTTCGTTCAATGCTTTCCATAAGAAAAGTTGTACGTTTGATGGATACGGCTGATTCCATTAGAACATAGATGATGGTAGGAGTGCTCGATGCGCTTGATTCAAGGTGTTGGTCGGGAAATTGCTTCCATATGCTGATGTGTATTGCCCGATCTTTAACTGTCTTTCTCCTTTTTTCACGTCTTGATCCATCATGTGGTTTTTACTAGAGAAGACATAGACTACTACTGCTAATAATGTTACTAAATACATATGAAAGACAAAAAACGGATGCAACGTGAATTACAAACTTAAACTAGATTACTCTAAAAAGTGAAATCGGACTACCATTGATTTAAGTAGAACAAAAAGTGCTGAGAATAGAGGGTAGAGTTAAAAGAAATGGAGACGCGTCTTCCGGCCCAAAAGCACATCGATTAAGCTTCCTATGTTATATATTGTTGTAGAGATCTAATACGTGGGATCTGAATACGTTGTTGTTGCTGATTGTGTTGTTGATAGTTTTGTTGTGGTTGTAGCATTTTTTGCTGACGAATAATTTTTAAGTTATATTGCTTCATCTCTTAGGCGCAGTGAAAACCAGACGAAGGCCAAGAGAATGAAAAATTGTTGCGGAGGTTGAAGCATGCTTGAAGAGTAGTCACTATTACTGTCTTGCTCAAGTCCACATAGATCTCACAGCTCTCCCCTGCCTTGCATGTCCTATTCGAACATGAGGAAGGAAAAAGTAGGGTAGCCCATGCAGTCCCCACTAAAACTAAATGAAGTTCTCATTTCCAATGTTTGTGTGCGTTCCAAAGGTGTAATTGTGGAATAAAACCCTTCATAATACGAACTTTGATGAATACCATTCCATAAGACGCTTGAAAGGAGCATCAAATGGTGATCAATATTTTTTGTCCTGATTCCCATAACTTTATCAAGAAGTCTCTCCAAACATACATCTAGAATCGCAACGAAGAACATGAACCATAAAAAAAAACAGCCTAAACCCATTTAATAATAAAACCAAATTTTCTAACAACAAGAGACTTCTACACATTTGTATGCCTTTCAGAATTCAAACTCGTGAACATCAAGGATTTAAGAAAAACAAACAACACCACCATCCAAAAATGCAAATAGTGCGCAAGAAAAATAAAAGGACATAACCAAACACAGAGACTTCAAGGATGCAGGAAGCAAACCCAAGGTGGAATATGCAACAAAAGGAAAAAATTGTATGAAATAAAGAAAAAAACTGTAAAAAAAGGAAAGACTAAAACGTAAAAGCCCGTGTAGGCTTGAAACGCAAGTCCTCCTACTTTATAATCACTTACTCGTAAGACATATTAGCGGTGTCTTCAAAAAACTAAAAAACGAAAGTAAAGAGTATACTTCACCATATTGATAATATGAGTCACATGATGGCTGGCAAGCAAATCGTAAGTCAAGGAATATTTTGTTGCAAAGATGGGAGTAAGTTAAATCCTCTGCGAAAGGATAGGTTCTAGCCGATTGGTGGATGAAGAATAAAAAGGGGGCGTATGTTATGTGAATCAGATTTTTTATTTATTTATTTTATATTGTTTTGTCCTTAGAAAACCTTATCATAGATTTGAATGTTTTATCTGATGTAATTCTGCTGAATATGTTGTTTAGTTTGGTTCTTGACAGTACATGTTACATCATTTCATTACCTTAACCAATCATAAAAGAATCAATAATAAAAATGTGATCAATTTGCAGTAACCTTGTACTAAAAAACTTCAAATACGTATTGGAAATTCAGACTATACCGCAAAATTTTTATTAGCCTACACCCAGAAACAAAGCGAATCTATAGTTCACCCTAACGGCATCATGTGCACAAACATGATTCAGGGATGAAGGTACTGCACTCTCTTAGAAAAACTATTCTGATAAGCATTAAAAGTTCAGACTGTACCACAAAGAATTTATTGATATGCACTCAGAAATAAAGCAAATCTAGTTCACCTTCAAGACATCCCATGCACAAATATGATTATGATTCATAGATACGGAGCATTAGGTTCTATGAAATCAGGCCCAATCAAAGCAATTGAGCGTGGAAAGCGCACTAATTCAATTTAACAAAGGTTACGATTCACATATGATCATGAGAATATATCACTACAAACTATAATCATATTATGCTACTTGTATCCAAGGAATATCACTTTTGCGTATAATAAACCCTAAACTAGCAATAGATGTGATTAGAAGTTCTACCAATTTGCAACTTGACAAAACAATCAATCAATCATAAATTAATATTTCCGGAGAATTGCAAAGCGATAATTATGAGACAAAACTAATATATTGAATCAAAGAATCATATTTTGTGAAATCCAACTATTCCATAACCAATAATAAACTTAGGTACTCATATTCAAGGAGTTCATCACAAGAAGAAAGAGAAAAGACTTCATGGTTTAAAACCCAGAATAAAGTAGTGAAGAGATAATAGTAAAACGTTGTAAGATCCCCCTCCAAAAGATAGAAGTCCTCTCTTTTATATATTCCTCAATTTCCATAAAGGATACTCCTTCCAAAATTAGGTTTTGTCTTCAAGTCCATTAGTTGGAAATTCACCCGGCCCACCATGGAGAGAAACCAGTGTAAAAATTATGTCCCAAAAACGCTCTTAGGAAAATCGGGATTGTGGCGGAATCTCGTAGGAATAGTCGCCGAAACTTGACATCTCGGGTGGCCGCAAAGTCAAACCGACCCGCCGGTCAAGCGGTCCAACTCGGTCGGGTCAAATCGGGTCAACTCTTTGAGTCAATTGGGTCAAGCACCGGAGTCGAGGTCATTGAGTCGGGGAGTCAATTTGGGTGACAAAATTTCGGGAGTTGGATGAGTCGGACATTCTCTGGCGATTTAACTTAGCCGAGGCCGGAGCCGTTTGACAAAGCCATACTGCTGACACTATCATTGTGCTTCACCAAAGCACATTTCCGACCATGATGGCTATGCATTCTTCTGTTTCACTGCAGACTCAGTGCCATAGCATCACGGACTATCCTTCAGCTTTTTCCAAGTGTGCAACTATCGGCTCCCATACCGCAATAACAAGACTAATCAACCATTGCACATGATATCGATTCTTACAACTCAAACACAACCCATTTGCTCATCTTAAAACCGCGACATCCATTGCACTTGCACACAAACAATAATCCCAATCACCAAATCGATTGCAGCAGTGATTTTGATTCTACACATCCAACTCATTTGGTCCCAAACCACAATCCCTGGATCAGTGCGGTGTAGCTTCCATTTCGATTTCAAGCTCCCGGTACATCATTTGCCATCTCTCCTCGGGCCATCGGCTGCGATATGCCACGGCATCACTCAATTTACTCGCTGCGGTACCAATGCTGCAACACATACTCGACTCCATCCAGCTTATTGCCGCAAAACTCATTTCATTCCATTGTTCACTGGCACCTTGACCATAGCTTTGTAGTTCATGACTCCACTGAAATTCTATCACACATGACCACCGAGGCCTAGCCATTGCGATGATCTTGACTTCCCCACGATCATCACTAAGTAAGACCACCTTATGCATCACGAGCACTATCGGACTCATTTGCCACCGACAAGTGCAACTCGATTCAGTGCAACTTGATTCCCGTGCCAAAGATAAATATCGGTGAAAGCTGTCGCTTCTTGGCGAGGCCTGCACTGCGATTCCACCCAACACAGAACTAGTAACAATCTTCATGAGCCACCATCAATTCTCTCGAAATAACGACCCACAACCCCGATATTCTTCGAGCCACGAACCCATCTCTCTTTCTACTTCATACGCCTTACGACATCAACACACATAACACCCTTCCATCCTTGCATTGCGGCACCACATAGGCAACCCAACTCTGACTCCATTTCTCCCATGTAACTTGTGCCGGGCACCCAATTTCGGTGCCTACGGCTCCCACGAGAACCACCGCAATCCTTGCTCTCTCACTGGTTTAGCAAATGGCAACGACAACACCGGCTCTGACGATCGGTCATGTTGCACTCGAGTTCTCCATCAATCCCAAAAGCAACTCCTCATTATTCTCCACATTCCTGTAATGCAAACTTCCAATCTGTTGTAGCAACTTCACCAACCTCATCACAATCACCAGCTCAAGGCTATCACATAGCCTTCTATTCATCCAAAGATCAAATCACACAACTCAACAGCATCTATGAGTCTCCACTTTGGCTTCTTTCCGTAGCTCGGCGCCTTTAGCTCCGGTTCCATAGCCTGCTGCATCTCCACCGCAATGCCTCTCACAAACAAAAACATCTCACAATTTTAACGGCAATGGTGTATGCAGTTTCCATCTTAACGCATCACCGGCATCAATTCTTCGGGGAGCTTGCCTTTCATCACGGACCGATTCGAACCCAAGCGGCGACCATGTTCATCAATTTCTTCATCTCCATCGTGAGACTCAATTAATCACAAACCCATGTAAATCTCCCGTCTGTTCTTGAATTTCGCATCTCGATCTCTCGTCTCATTGATCGGTAGCATCCATTTCTTCTCGAGAACCCCATCACCGCAATTCGTCCCGATTTGAACCCTAAACACCAACAGAGTCTCCACCATTTCGAGGCTTTATAAATCAATTTACAAACCAAAGCCTCTGCCTCGATTTCGATCTTAATTTGCCATGAGACTCAATCTCTTCTCACATTCATCACGAGATCTCTCGATTTCAACTCATCTTTGTTTTGAGGTGAAATTGAAGTGAAATTCTCGACTAGGGTAATAGAGATGGGATATTAAGACACCCAGAGATAAAATACACCCCAAGATAGGTGCCCCTTAACTTGGCTCGGCTCCCGATAGTGTTCCTTCAAATAGAGTTGGCCCTTAACCGTGACTGGGCTCCAGATAGCACATGCCTGTGAAATGACACTCTTGCCCTTTGTCTTCAAGTTCTTATTTTGCTCATAACTTCTTCATACGAACTCGGAATGACTCCATTCTGTAATGCACTATCTCTGATAAAATGATCAAGCTATTCATCCACAATGGTTTACTTAACATCAGAATAAATATCTGAAGCTTCTATTCTAAATGAAGGTTCAATTTCAAAAAAAGAGATTGGTCTTCTTCCACATAAACCGAGTATGCAATTGATAATATGTGAAAACACGGGGGTATAACAACCACACCCAATATTTCGTTCCGCAATCTGTATGGACTAAACTCCAATATAATTCCGAGAGCACAAACTTAAAAGTGAGAATCAATCAAAAAAGATATCAAAGAGCTTTATCTCTTTCTCAATACAATCAATAAATCAACAAGATAGAAATCCGTGAGACTGATTGATATGAGAATAACTCGGATGGTACCAAAGACCAATGTCCGAGAGTCAATCAAGTTATATCCAACAAACAAGGTCAGATTTATCAACTATGATTGAACTACGCACAACCTACGATATTTATATTATATAAACAAATATAATGTGGAAAAAAAATAACACAAATACCAAAAATTTTGTTAACGACAAACCGCAAATGCAGAAAAACCGCGGGACCTAGTCCAGATTTGAATACCACACTGTATTAAACCGCTGCGGACTCTAGCCTAATGCAAGTTAACTTCGGACTGGAATGTAGTTGAGCCCTAACCAAGTCTCACACCGATTAAGGTACAGTCGCGTTCCTTACGCCTCTTGAATCCCAGCAGGACTCTACGCACGTGATTCCCTTGGTTTATCTCGCCCACAACTAAGATTTTCTACGACCCAAAGTCTAAGACTTATAAACAAATATGTCTCCCACAAATATGTTTATTCTGGTTTTGTTTCCGTCTTTAGATAAATCAAGGTGAACATGAAACTCAACTAATAACCCGGTCTTATACTCCCGAAGAGCAGCCTAGAAATATTAGTCACCTCACAATAACCTAACTGACTAACATAAGAAGTTATTGCTAGGGCTGCACAACGATCGGGTCGGTTCGGGTTTTTACCCTACCGACCAACACACCGTACAAAGCGGTTTTTTTAGGGGGGGAGCCCCAACTAGGGATTGAGTTCAGGATCGGGTCGGTTGTAAAGCACCCGATTTCTTGTCGGGCGGGTGTGCTTCGGTGATCGGTTTACCGACCAATAATAAACAGCAGGTGATATTCATATCGAAACCACAGAAGAAGGAAAAAAAAACTTCTTACTGCATTAGTACTGAGCACTTTTCAATTCAAACAGAGCACATACAATTTTACAGAACGATAATTGTACGTACACACCGTCACACCCATGAACGATCAATTGATTGCATATAGTACTCATCAACGAGAAATGTAAAATCCCAAAATTTATCAATTAGAAACCCTAATTAACTAAAGTACAAAATTAAATTAAATCTAACAAAATTTGAATCTTTCAAAACTGAACCTAATATTCAATAACTCCCAAAAATTTCAGCAACACTTGATAAGATGCTTGCACTGTTGCTCGAGAACGTGAATATTATGTTGTGCTGCTCGAGTATGAGATGAAGGTGATGTTGAATGTCTGTTGGTGGTGATGTAAGAAGTAGGGATAGTATTAATCCTTGACTAAGGTAAAGAAATATTAAACTGAAGAAGAAGATTTCGCTGCAGCTCGCCTCTTCTCCTTGAGAGGAAAAAAAAAATGAAAAGAAAAGGACAGATCTTGACGAAGGTAAAGAAAATATCTATGGTTATAGCCAAGATAAACGGATAGTATTAATCCAGGATCAATGGCTGCCACTGATTTATATGGTCGGTCGACTTTGACTTAGGGTCGGTCGGTATGCCTATCTAACCACGTAGCACCGAAAATACATCGGGTTTCTAACACTTTAGCCGTTTAGGAGTTCTGGAGATCTCGGTTTCAGGTTGGTTCGGTTTTTTTTATCTCGGTTCGGACGGGTTGGTCGGGTTGGTCGGCTCTATGTGCAGCCCTAGTTATTGCGGAATCACAAGAGCCTGAGACGAAGAACTATTGTGATTACTTTTTATATCTTACCTATCAGAGATAAATATCGAGTGAATCTTAGAGAAGATAAAAACTCAATACGATAGAAAAAGTAAGATCATAATACGCAACTACAGAGAAAATAGTTGAAATATGGCTTCACGAATCCCAAATGAAGTCTTCAAGTCGTTAACCTAATAATGATTTTGGAAAACCTAGGTTAAAGAAGAATCGACTCTAGTTTGCAACTAGGACACACGAGGGTGTCGGGATTAGGTTTCCCAGATGCTAGAGTTCTCCCTTATATAGTCTTTCAAATCAGGGTTGCTTATAGTCAAAGCTAAGATAGCTTAGTAACAAATCAATTGATATTCGGGTTATTTTGTTTTTGGTACTCAAGTTTTGTCCAACTTTTGAGTTTGGTCTAACATTTGTCCAGCTTGGTGTTTGGTACTTGGAAAAGACGTTGACCCTGGTTGACTTTGTTAAATATTGACTTCAGTTTAGTAATTGTAAAAAACATTTAATAAAATTTAATAATGAAACAAATTTACCATTGTACCCTTAACTTCATTAATATTTACATAACAATAATTTCCCTTCACTGTCTTCTTCTCTATATCCGATTAGAGAACCTAACTTCCCTTCACCATCTTATCAAGCATCCAAATTCCCTCCCCTCTTTTCAGCTTTGACGAAATGAACTCCCCATAATCCGTTCAACTAATATTTCACGAAAGAAATCTCCATAATTGAAATACTACACATGAACTCTTCAACTGTAACAGATCAGACCACCATTAACATACATCAAATCTTTCTTAGGAAACTCATTCCACATGTTCCCATTTTTTTTATTCAAAACTTGCTAAAACCCACACAAACTCGACCCACGTTACGTTACGATTAACGGTGTAAACTCATTGAACTCGTGGCTAACAATTTGATGCGGTAGTAAAGTAACTGGGAAGACATGGTCGTCAGTGCCTTTTGTTTCCTTGAATTTTCATTGGTACTATACCAAAATCGTATACAACTCAAACCAATAATTCCGTGTCCATCTCAGCTTCAATTTCATGACCACAAAAACCCAAGGCTGACCTGGAAATGGCAATATCACTTCTCAATTGATTTCTCATTCAATTCTTTAACCCAAAATTCTTCACTGTAATTCAATTTTTCAATCATTCAAACATTGAAAACCCTAAAACCATAAGAGCATCTCCACTTCCTTGTTGTAAAGTCAGAATCAATTCAAAAAAAACACCAAATTCATCTTTCATTGATGTAAACTCTAATTTTAATCCACTGCTAGAAAGCCCCAAAATCCAGACCATATCAACAAATTCCAATTACATCTCGATGAAGACAACTCATAGTAAACACAGCCACTAACCATCCCTTCATTGTCTCACGAACTGTTAATCAGACCCAATATGAACTTCATACAAAAACTAATTTCATAAATACCAAATAAGATTCAAACTAAAATTCAAACTTAAATTCTGAAAACAAATCTTTTGGTTCAGACTTTCAATTGATGTATTCGAAGTTATAAAATTTACGGGTGTATAGAACAGGATCGAGAGATTTTATAGGATGGGTGGTTGTTTAAAGCTTATAGAGGGACAGGAAAAGTGATGGTGTTGGTGCGGTGTTAAGGACGAAGAAAGAAGGAGATGATGAATCATGGAAGAGATCTCAAAAGTTTTTCCCAATATTAATATAGTAAGGATACAATAGTAAATTCGAGTTAATAATTAATTTCTATTTTAATTTATTAGTAATTATATAACAGAAGTCAAGATATAACACAGTCAACGCGGGTCAACGTTTTTTCCAAGTACCAAACGCAAAGCTGGACAAATGTTAGACCAAACTCAAAAGTTAGACAAAACTTGAGTACCAAAAACAAAATAACCCTTGATATTCACTGTTGATGAACTCCTGATTTAAGATTCAAGCTAAGTCTGCTTAGAAACTAAGCAATCAATCTCCATCGTAGATGGTATTAGCTTGATACACACAAATAAAATATACCTATATTTATATATGTATGAACCGTGCCCAAACGTCTATACCAATATAGTTAACTGAAGTTAGCCACATGAACACTTATAGTTTATCCACATTCATTTAACACTTCTAGATCAAATATGATGATCAATCAATCATGATAGATAATCAAATGAATCTAAATGTGTTTCAAGATAGTCGTTCAAATGTTCATCATCTCATAGAAATATATATGAACCATTTGAAACATAATCGGTTTGGTTTGTAGTTGTACAAAGTACTATACAAGAACCAATTCATGAACATAATGCCATGGTTTGCAAAACAAGTTCGCATACCTTATTTCATTAAAGTTCCATGGACTTTAGTTCGCAAACAAATCGGAGATCATGAGTATGTATTTCATACTTACCGATTTTAGAACCTAACCACTGTGTTCGCAAACAGAGTACGCGAACCACAGTTTCAGACTTTGGCGTAGTCATATCATTTCGCAAACAGAGTATGCGAACAACAGTTTTGGACTTAGCATTGTCTATCCGTTCGCAAACAGAGTATGCGAACAGCTCCGGACCTTTTCACAGGTAAACCAGTTCGCAAACAAGAGTTTCGGACCTGAACTAGAACTTCACAGTGCACATACAAAGTATACATACTGTGTTATATCCAGACATTGGTAGTCGTTCTAAACTCTCATTTAATCATTGAAACATCATTAGAAGACGACAATGGTAATCTTACACATACCACTAGCTTCGAGTAATTTTCAAGTGATTAATCCAATACGAAACTTCCCAAGTTAACATCAAATGATTGTATCACACAAATTATGTAAGATGTTCAAGGTAATTTTCACGTGATAATCTTGACTTAATATTTAGTTTCCAACAAATAAGTTGTCTCCAACTAAACTCGTCAAGTAGATGATGAAGTTTAAGCTAAAGCTAAAAGCTTCCAACACGTATTTCGAGGAATACATAAACGAGATAAACTCGGCTCAAATTTTAATTGTGCATAATGTAAAAGTCTATATATCTATACGACTTAGTCTTATTAGAAGATAGTATAGAATAGACTTCTGAGTGATAGATAAGTTTTAGTCTCCACATACCTTTTGTTGGTGAAGTTCCTCCAAGCTCTTCAGTAGATCTTCCTCTTCAATTGGTAAACGTCGTGAAGTCTAAAGCTCAACTACACACTTTTATCCTAATCCGAGACATAGCTATAAGTAGACTAGAAATCAAGTATATAGCTTTGATCAACTAAACTTGAAAACAAGCTTGAGATAGCAATATTTGAGAGTTCGACCGAGAAGTGCTCTAACAATATGTATTGAAGTTGGATAGTGCCTTTTCATGTGTGTGTGTGTGTGGGGGGGGGATGGGGGGACTCAAAATTGGTATCTAAGTGGACTTGAAATAATAGCTTTGAAAACCACTCTACAATTGCGGACCTTGGATGTTATTCAGAACTTGCTCATCTGGTACATATTCCTTTTCAAGGGTTTTATTAGTTTTCTTCTCTCATAAAACAATAAGACATTGAATGAAAGAGTTTTAGTTAGTGATTTGATGTATAAAATTTTTCTCAGGGTTCTTAGATAATTCCCAGCTTTTATCGTATTAGTTGCTAATGTCTTTTTCCTTGTTGAAACAACTGAAAGAGTAAAAATACACAAATAGTCTGCCACGACAAGTTATAAGAATAATCATTATCATCAAGCATTGTTTCTGGCCTCCAAAACTGATTTATAGAATCACATCTACACAGACAGAAGTTTGAACAACTCACCGGAGTTTTGACTATTATATATATATATATTCAAATTGACTCCCGGGAAACATTCTTTAGGAAACCGTAGATAGAATTCTATCAACATAAAAGGATAATTTGCCTTGATTTAAATCACCCAAGATAATGACTTTGTCTTTTGGAGAAGTCATTGCTCCAGCCTATGTGAAATTTGGGGAAAACTAACCAACGAAGCAATTGGAAATGAGGTGTGGGTAGGGAATCCCTTCAACTTCAATTACTTGACGAACACAAACCTTCTCTGCATATGCATTCTTAGTTGAATCTACTGCTCAGGAAGATCCGCATCACTTCCAAATTCCGAAGGAATAAATCCCTAAATTATTCGATATCAAGAAAACTATATCAATCTCCAGTATTTTGTGATGTGAACCCGAGTATAGTTTAGATAAATGCCTTACGTTTAAATTTCCGTTTTCTTTAATGGTAACAACAATCTTAAATTGGTTGACTATCTGCCCATAATCGGCAGTTAAGATCACCATATCAACCTGTTTGATCGCTGAACTTCATACCAAAAATATTACCTTGTCAGGGTGTTTGCAAGACATGTACGTGCAATAGTTGGGATTGAATTTTACAAGCAACTTCTTTTTTTATTTAAAATTAGTACTTAACACAATTTTGAATAACCCACCATTTAAGATTTAAAAGTGCGTAAGTTACTTTGTATATATCTACGGTTTTTTCCACTTTCAAATCTTAAAGAATATTGTTTTATTAGATTTTACTTTTAAGATACGGTAATGATTTTATATCTATTTTTCGACAATAATTTTTGGAAATGATTAATTCAATCACCCGGCATGTGTATTAGTATATATATAATTATTTTGAATCAATTCTATAAAATAAATACATGGAGTAATGTTAATTAATATAAATCTATATTGAATAAGAAAAAATATCAATGATAGGGGCAAAGTAAAACGTAATTTGGTTGATAAAATATTATTTAATAATAACTTCACTAGTACTAGAGAATGTGGTAAATACATATTTCAAAAGTTCTTAGCGTAAGCACCAAATACATCATATTTCGTCAATACTAATTGTTTATATTGTGAAGTTCCATTTTGGGTTATACATGTACTTTAACCGGTGGCACTATCTCTACTTCCTCAAATAGACAATCGTAAGGAAAACCAATATAAAATCAGAAAATAGTGTGCAAGATAGAATAAGGAATACTTAGAGGGCTCGTGTTTATGAAAAAACCATATGTACGTTGTGAGATAACTACTGTCATGAACTATAAAAACAAGCAAACAATATCAAACACAAATCAACAAGTTTCCCACTTGTTTAATTGACTCAAACATTAAATAACTTTTGAATGTTGATGGTTTTATGTTTGCTTTTCTTTTAACATTATCCTTTGTGCGTATTTTACATACCTCTGCTATAAAGTACATACATTCGTGTCACTCATGCATGTTGTAAATAAAATATGATCTACTTTCAAAATAAAAGGATATCATTACTAGAACCAATATTTTCAGATATTAAGACTATATCCAATCCATATCCAAACTAGTTTTTTTTATTTAATTTTAAAAGAAATCGAAGTAAGCCGATAGATAATTTGGCCAAGCATACTGGATTATTTAAAGTTTCAAAGTATTCTAACTTTGTTCCTACAAACTTCATTGGAAAACCAATTGAGCTGGATAAACAAAATAAATTTAATTTGATTCATTAACAGATTTCATCTCTTTGCATTAAAAAAAAAAGAATATACCTTAATGAGTTATTATGTGCGCGCGGGTCAACTGATTTTAATTAGTATTATTCTTTCCTTATATAAGCTAATTTCCTCCCCTTATATAAATTTATGCATTTCTATTTATTTTTAACATCTAGGGATAAATAAAAGTGTTCTACTCAGATTTTCTACAAACATCTCAACTTCATAATAAAACACAGAATAGTTTGAAGAACAAAAAAATAAATAAAAAACAGAGAGAAATTTCTCTTGAATAAGATATTCACTTTCCTTTTGAAAGAAGAACAGAAAAGAAGATAAAAATCTCAGAAAACGCTAATCTATCGTTTTTATTATTCCGGTTTTTTACAAGGAAAAAAATGTTTTCTCAAAACATGTGAAACCAAACACGCCCTTACTCCACTCTCTCTGTAAAAAAAATAAGTCAAAAATCATTGTTCTATATAGAAGAACTTAGAAGCTTAAACCCAGTCTCTCTTCTAAAAAAAAACATCATTTTTTTTGAAGCAAACATTATGATCTTTTATACGAAAACTTAAACTAGAAATAAGAAGCATAATGAAGCTTAAAACCTAAAACTTAATTTCACAGACAAATCAAGTTGAAGGAATGCCTTCCCTAAGAATTTCCACTCCCCATCACACTTTTCACAGCGCTTAACTAAACTTAACTCTAGAGCACCACCAGCGCCATGGTTTCTTCTCTATATGCTTTCTCACCCTCTCTTTCTCTCTAAATCATGCTACTACTATTTTCTATTTCTATCTTCTTACTAATTTTAAAAGAGAGAAAATAAATTGGTAATGTTTTAAAGAGAGAAAAGAATTTGGTAATGTATTTAATAAAAGAAAATAATAGTATTAGTAATTCTCTCTTTAACATCTCTGCTCTAGCAGGCGCGTTCAGAGGAAAGGACAAACACATTCGTGATACGGGTTGGGTTGGGGAATGACAACTACTTTCGTGTGACTGGTTTTTAGATATAGGGTCTCGACTCATTATCCCACTTTTAGCGTCTTCGTTGTACAAATTAGTGGCACCATATTGGTTATGTGTGACCCATTTTTTTTTTTTAAGGAAATTTTTTTTTCATTAATTTGTTTTGCAGAGTTTTACATGCAAATTGAGTACATCGATCAAGAAATTATAGCAAAGAGTACAAATAATGATAAGATCTTCTAAAACAGAAGCACTAATGAAGAACATTAAAAGTACAAAATACTTATATTTCCAAGAGGATATCGATGTTTTCCTGATGGTTTCTAACTTCATGTAGAACCATTTTAATTCTTGAATCTTTGATTTAGATTCTTTGATATTCAAATCTTGAATCTCCATTGAAAAGGAATAATATGCCCTAAACATCATAATCGACATCAACACCAATATCCATAGATCCTGCATAAAAGTGTTTGGATCTACGTCACGCTGGAGAGAAGCATCCTCAATGATATACCTGTGTATATATCTGTGCAATTGAACAAACCGCCACGAAGGATATAAAAATCTGCTAGAATAGAATATAATAAGAGATCATAATGTCAATAATAAGCCATTAGACATGAAAAGGGAATTAAACCCTAAATTGCTATGGATAAGCAATTAAGTTTTATTTATATACAAAATCCTAATACTACTGTTGTCAAACCTATTATGAATCCTAGGAATCAAAATAGATTTGACAACACAAGATTTATTCAAGAAGATTTAATTTTTCTGTGTAAAAATTAGGGAAAGAGAAGATAACGGTTAATGGAGATTTATTTGGAAAAAACCGTTATCTGTGTGACCCATTGAACTATGTTTCTTACTGATTTTAAAAGAGAGAAAATAAATTGGTAATGTTTTAAAGAGATAAAAGAATTTGGTAAAGTATTTCATAAAAGAAAACAATACTACTAGTAATTCTCTCTTTGACATCTCTGCTTTAGCAGGCGCGTTCAGAAGAAAAGACAAACAAATTCATGATACGGGCTGGGTTGGGGAGTGGCAACTACTTTCGTGTGACCGGTTTTTAGATATAAGGTCTAGACTCATTTTCCCACATTTATCCCACTTTTAGCATCTTCGTTGTACAAATTAGTGGCACCATATTGGTTGTGTGAGACCCGTTGAACTATGTGGCCGGTATATAAGAAACATTAGTTCTTCAAAAAAATTTCATGAAACTTTACTTTATTTAACCATACTTACTTCTTTTATTAATGAAATTAAAGTTCTGATGAGGTTGGAAACCTTTAACTTATTTTTCCTTTGGCCTCTGAAGTTTGGATAAATCGCTTTGGCCCGCAACACCAATGCTTTGGTGAAGCTGCCAACTTTAACGATTGGTTAAATCTCTGGTTCATGCAGCACTACTTAAAAAATACATGACATATTACTTAATGTTTTGCCCTTTGGTCTTTGAAGTTTGGATAAATCTCTTTGGCCCCTAACACCAATGCTTTGGTGATGCTGCCAACTTTAATGATTGGATAAATCTATGGCTCATGCAACAGTACCAGTTTGAAAACTGGGTAGCCATATTTGTTACCAGTTGTTGGTTTATTAGGAAGGCTAGATGTGACCTAGTCTTCCAGAAAATCAAACCTCCGGAAAAAAAATATATTGTTACAAAAATTAGGCAGCACTTATGCTCCTATAGTAAAGTAATACATAATCAAAACCACATCTTGAACAACTCATTTTACAAGAGTTGTGATCAGGAAAATGTAAACATAATTACAAATGACCATATGGTTAAGTTTAGTATTACCATCAACTTAAGTTCCATGAGTTCCGCCCATCAGGGAAGGGAAAGCTGAGCCTAACCCTTATACTAAATATGTTTTCATTGCCATGTCTCATACAAATATCTGTGTGGGAGCAAGACGAATTAAATATTCCAGCTCAGAAGATAACAGAGCTAGAAGAGGAACTGAACTAGTTGTGAGATGAGCAAAAGAGTTGCAGAAAGCTAACATAGACTTCCACGCTGAAGATGAGGCGACTCTGAAGGTGATAGGAGAGGAGTATAAAGTTGAGGTCCAAGGAAGATTCAACCTGGGGTGCCATCAAATGAATGATGGAAATTTTGAAGCAGTTTCTTTTGTCCTGGGAAAGCTGATCAAAATCACCAAGGATAAGAACACTACGACGACCAAAGTAGCTAGCTTATTTTCTTGCACTAGTCATTTAGGCAATTTAATTGGAAAGGTCCAAACTTAACAAAACTACTACATTATATTAGATCTGTAAATGGGATTGAGCATGATTTCAACCCTAGACTGATGCATGATGCTAGAGGCAGCTCCGCAGGGTTTGTTTGTATCAACTGAAGTTCTACCTCTCCGGTAGAATGCTCGTTTTCTTATTAATCAAAAAAGATTATTTTCACAAACTTCAATCTACAAAGATAAAAGCATAAACGTAAGTAATTACAGTCTTTTAAACAGTGTAAGAGAGCAATCGAATCATTATGAAGTGACTGTAAGAAAACCATATTTAGTCACTGCATGTGTTATGCTAGTGTGTTTCACAACTTTGCGATACTAAAAACCAAATAAAAGATGCCATATACTAGTAGATGTAACACAAACATAAAAACTCTCTTCCTGAACCTGCATATAAAGTTGCTAATAAATAAGTCAGGGAGTGAAATATATAGAAGTAGAATTGATAATACATGTCAAAACAATCGATGCTTCATGCTATTAGAGAAACTAATTCTCCATTGTTAGCACACACTTCTCGTATGTTTGAATGTAGTGACAATGTGCGCGTACTTAGTAGTTTTAATCATAGTCTGTGTGTCTCATCTATTGCATGTGTATAGCAATCACTCTCTTTGCAGGCTATTTTGTGTAACAGAAGTTGTCATGTCAGACAGTCTGTCACCGCCTTCTTTTTATCTTGATATAATGCTTTATAAGCAAATCTGCTCTCTATGTAAATGTTTGATCAGTTTCAATACAACATAGTGTTTCTACATGGTATCAAATACCAAATGAGGAATTTTCAACTTCCGCCATTAAAATCTGCAACTTTGCTTTTTGATCCTGTATTTTACAATCTTGTTCTTGATCAATCATGTCAAGAACCACCAGAAACTCTATGAATTCGTCAATAAATCACAACAACAATACTAACAATTCAAGAACCAATAACGATCTACTCAATAATACTTACAATTTTTCTCCATTAACACCACCGCCATAAATTCAACAACAACCAGTACAACATCAACAACCAGCGCTACAAAATCAATCAGATCCACAACCTTCGTCCCCAAAGAAAACTCAAGAACAACTTCATCAACAACAAACTCAACAATATCAACAAAAACTTCATCAACAATTTGATGAATAACAAACACAATAACCTCCAAATCCTCCTTTCATATTTCAACAATCACCACCATTACAACCTTACAACAATAATCATTCATTTGTTTTTCGTTTTTCTCATCTTCCTTTTATGAATATCTTTAATTTTGCCTTTGTTAAACTTGATGGCTTCAATTTTCGTGTTTGGAAAGATCATATATCTTCGATTATGATCAACACCAGCTTGTTTGGTTTTGTTGATGGTTTTGTTGATGGTTTAGTTGAACCTCAAACTCAATTCGTGTTCCATAATAATGTGCATATTATTAATCATTTATATCTTGAATGGCGATCCGTGGATCATTCTGTTGGATCTTGCATCAATGTTATTGTTATACCTTCTCTTGCGACTGAATTATTATGGAAAAGTACTGCAAGAGATAAGTGGAATTATATATCCCAGATCTTTACTCGACCGTTCTTTGCCAGAAAGTAACAACTCAGAGGTCAGTTACACTTAATCAGAAGAGGTAATTCTTCGATCTTTGACTTTCTTCTTGATTAACTCAATCTTTGATTCCTTGGATGATATTGGAGAACCAGTATCAGGTGATGGTGAAAAGATGATGGTACCCAAATACACCACAATCTTTTTGTTTCAACCTATAAGTCCTTTACCGAATGTGATCGTCTATGGATAGAGTCGAGACAATACGATAATTCGGTTCAAACTTCGTGTGATCGTCTATGGATACGAGATCGAGACAATACAACAACAAGATAACTTGTTTGATTGACTATGGATACAAGATCGACACAATACAACAGCGAAGTATGTTACTTGATAATAGGTTCGGTATTAACCAAACTCTATAGGATCAGCGTATATGTATATTTTACTTTATTATAGTAAACAATTATAATGCGTAAATCAAAGTAAAATACACAACAAGATTTTGTTAACGAGGAAACCGCAAATGCAGAAAACCCCCGGGACCTAGTCCAGTTTTGAATACTCTCAGAATTAAGCCGATATACAAAATCTAAACCAACTTCGTATAGTTGAGACCAAGAAGACTACCCCTAGATACTTAGTTCCCTCAGTATACCTCCGTCTTCAACTTCTATGGTCATGCACGTGAATAGCGAGTCCTTTGGATCGTATTCCAAACAACAAAGGAAGAATTTGTTTGGTAACCACTCTAATCAATCTTTGCTACAAGATATAGATTGGTTGTTGCCAAAGTCTCTTCCGTTTAGTCTAATAAACTTCTTTGTCTGGTTAGATCAATCTAACTTTAACTATCAAAATAGTCAAGTATAGATTCACACTCAATCAAAATAATTCTCAAAGAGATATATTGAGAATGTCGATCTCACTCGCAACTAATCAATCGAATAAATCTGATTCTAGTTGGCTCCCAGCCGATCAAGGTTTGTGCACACAATTGACAAAATACAAAAACCAATAAGAAATATTCTTTGTCTTCAAAACTTTAATCTTCAATAACCTGCACAACACCACTTGAATCTCTTGTGATCAATCACGCACAGAACGGAATCTGTTAACAATGGATTATCACAAGATGTCTTTAGATCTAACAACAGTTCTAAAGATCTCGCCGATACTTCGATCTAGTTTGAGTGAATCTTATATCATATGAGAAGATTCTCAAGCATCAACAACTGGGTGCAATCAAAGTTTCAACAACCGCTAGTCAATCAAATCAATCGAAAACTAATAACACTGCACCCACCAACAGTACTCGTAGAGCTTCTTGATCCCACAAAAGTTTTTAAACGAGCGGTCGTAAGAGATTTCACCTAATTAGGATACTTTCCTCTCCGAATAGACGGCTCCACCAGAAACAACAAGAAATGAAGTTTGCATGGCTCTTAGGATAGTTTGCTAGAAATACAAATTTAGGTATTTATAGACCAAGGATGTTTGGACACCAAGGAATTTACAAAATGAAGATATTCTCAAGATATGCAATGAATGGAAAAATTCGGTTTTCTTAATTCCAATAAATACTTGTCCAATATTTCCGAAATCTCTCAATAGAAACTATTCAATTAATAAATGCACATTATTAATTTTTATTATCTGTAGATATGCATTAATTGCTGGTAATTAAAGCGTATAAAACCAAAAACCTTAATTAAAAGATTCTTAATTTATTTCGATACAGGATCAACTTGAGTACTAAGGAATTTCTTTGAAAAATAAATGATAAGATTTAATGTTCATGTTCAAAGTATGTTGACATCTTTTCACTTCCTTATTTCATATTTACATGGATTTGCATTCTTGGAATCGGTTATACCACACTTCCAAACAAGTTTAGAATAGGTTCACCTGTTTTCCAAGACTACTATGTGATTGATCAAATACCAAATCACATACATGGGTTCAATCGGTTCTACCAATCACTAGGATCGGTTATACCTAAATATGGAAACACTTGTGATCGGTCACACCAGTCACTAGGATCAGTTACACCATTTATAAGGATCGGTTCCATCTACACATGGTATAATTTGTGATCGGTCACACCAGTTACCCAGACCGGTTACACCAATTACGAGGATCGGTTACACATACTCATGATCGGTCACACCAATTACTAGGATCGGTCACACCAATTACAAGGATCGATCATACCGTCACATGGTGATTTTTTAAGATCGGTTACGCCAATTAATAAAAACCAGTCATACCAAATCATAAGTCAGGCACTGTGACTAATTATACAAAGATACATAACATAAGTTAAGATCAGTTCTACCATCTCACACATATTGGTCATCCAAATATTTGCAATGAATAGCCGTACCAATAAGCTTAATGATTTCCGTTTTGATTCACGAAAACAAGTTCATCAATGTACTTCATTTAAACAAATGTAAAACATTGTTTCCTAGGATAAAATCTTCACCATAACCCATTCGCATAATTATAACAATATATACAAGATTATGTCGATGTCATATCTACGAAGTTCAAAAGATAAGCGTTATACTTCTGTTGATGGTGGATTTTCGTTTAAGGTTAAATTTGTAAAAAAAACCAGGAAAATCATGCGCTGACATCTTGTAAAAGATAAAGCCATTTATAAGTGTTGGATACTCCCTCACTTAATTCACCAAGAATGGAGCATGTAGCAACAATCCCATTCTGTGAATACATGAAATTCCTCCAGGTTGGAGCATGTGGCAACAATCCCTTCCGTGAATTTCATATCAGCCTTGTATTTCCAGTACTCATTATCGGTGTGGCATGACGGTCGAGTGTTACTCTTACTGAGTAACACGAACCTCCAAGCACTATAATGAAACCATGTACGAAATACCCGTACAGTGACTCTCGGTGTGTTATACTAGCCCGAGCCCCTCTCGATGTGTTATACTAGCCCGATTGAGCCCCTCTCGGTGCCATTATACTAGCCCGATTGAGCATCCTGACCGATCGGTCATCGGATATGATCTCGATTGCGAGTCATCCAACTCCATAAGCATGATTGGATGACCCCCGGATCAATTCCATCACCCCCAAGCAGGTATGGAATACCCACGGCCGACCCCGCATGGTCGGTCATTGGCCTAGCCTGCCAAGAAACCGTTCATACCAAGCATTATGGACGGAAAACCCTAAATTAGGGTTTGCGGCATATTACATGTGTCGCAAAACAGTCTCAACCATCCATCTTCGCAGGAATAGATGGAGGGTGTAGATGTAGACTCAAAGGGCCCAGAGCATGTCAACACGATCACCGTGGGCCCGCCTACACACTTGACCAATCGGTCAAGACCAACAATGTTTGGCCGTGACAAAATTATCACCCAAACAAGAGATGACGCACGGCTTGAAAGCCAAAATTAGGGTTTCAAGTCATCACGCGCGTCCATCTTCTCCTAAGCACGAATGGAGGGTCACTGATTAGATTAAACAAGGGCCGATCATACCAGCATGACCACCGTGGGCCCATCTACCTCCTCATGTGTTCGGCCAAGGCATATCATGCCCTGGTCAATCAAAACGTGCGTCCAAACCAAAGATGGCCGCGCCTCCCAAACCACGAACCGATCTCGACCGCTCAACTTCATAGGATGATTTGAGTGGCTTAGATCACGTTTTCATGGGATAGTCGAGGTATAGGTGTGAACACCACCTACCACCTACACGCTGGTATGATCGACCAAGACCGACCAAGATGTGTCGTCTTGAAAACGCGTGCCCGAACTAGGGATGTCACGCCGGTTTCCAACCCTTTGCGGCATCAATTTCCTGCCGCAAACCGATCTCAACCACTCAACTTTACCGGTTAAATTGGTGGCCTAGATCGCGCCTTCATGGGACGGTGAGGTGTAGGCGTGTACACCGGCATGCCGTCTACACACATGCCTGGCCCTCTCCAAATCCCTTTCCATGCTTGGTTTCGACCAAGCTAAAGAGTGATGCTTGCGCACCTCTTCAAAACCCTAATATCCGTTAACGATTCCGCAGATGAGTGTCTCAAAGATCATCTCATCCGTTCAACTTCACCACTTGGTTATACAACCCGGTCGGGAGTTATTCGGTCGGTGAGGCGTCATTACCCATCACTTTACCACACCATAATGCGATGCACATAAAATACACACGATACTTCACAAGTATCGACTTCCCGAATAACACACTGATTATTCAAAGACATTACATGCTATCTTTCGTGGATCCACGATCCACACATTCGAACATCAATCATGTCACAAACTTGGGGATACATACGGGGTATTGGTCCGCGCGGTTTACGGCGTGCGGCGTGCAACGCGCCATCACAAGAACGTGTCGGAAGTCATGGACGGTTAGAGATGAACAGGGAGAAGTGGGAAAAGGCGGGGTCGTGTGGCACCGACGCACAACTCCACTACTCCATCACTCCACTTCCTCCACTTCCCACGAGAGACGTGAATGAGGCTCAATGACTTGTATAAATAGGTTCTCCTCCTTATTTTCAAAGACGGGAGAAAAATAGGAGACAAGGAGAAACAACACAAGTTCGAGGCGAGACAGAAAACCAAGTGTTAATACAAAAACGTATTCAAACACCCGAGCTTGCTTGCATCAATCACAAGCCTGCTCACCTTTGTTACAAGTCATAAGCAAGCCAACACCTTCACAATCTCAACACCTTCTTCGCTTCCCTCCCTAAGATCAACCCCATCTCCTTCACTTTGTGACCGAAACAAGTCTGGAACGGCCATTTCTTGGTTTAGGCCGGACTTGCACAGATTGATCTCTCGAATCTACAAGCACTCACCGAGTGCATTTGTTTAAGGTTTAGATTCATTCCTCATCCACACCCCAAATTACCAAATTCTGCAGGAATAGTTTTCACCCATAAACAATTGGCGACCACGGTGGGAGATTGATCTCTCGGTTACAAGAATCGAATTCTCAATTCTTCGGTTTTTGTCTCACGATATATCCTCACCGGAATCTGCAGTGGTTCGAGATATCATGGGAAGCATAGCTGGAATGTTGGAGGATGTCTTGGCAAATCAAGCCGGTATCACCAGAAGGCAGAGCGAGACATTTCTCCTTTTGAATGGTATAGCAGCACAACTACAAGAGGGGTCGATAGGCATCAACTCAGACAGTGCAAGAAACGTTGAATCCTTAGTCAGGAGTCACACCTTTACAAGTGGAGAAGCAAAAAGAGCACGCAGTCGAAAATGAATCAAGAAAGATGGACAACATGGTCTGGGACAGAGGAAAGGACTTGTCCGGAGTACTACAATGTGCCAGGATAAAGAAAGGGAGCTGCGGCCTATGGAGCCCCTGCTAGAGGATTTATATCTCAAAACTCTTCTGAAGCCGGAAGATCATTTGTCCAATCCGCGTCGACTTTTCAACCGATGAAGAAATGCTTGAGGAAGGAGAAATCAATCGGGAAATACTGAATACGAGAGGATGGGAACGTTCAATCCGATCACTTTCAGCGACATTACGACACCTTCCACATCCCTTTACCTAGGCAAGCGACCCGCAGATATGATGGCACTTGCAAATCTCCCAACTTCATCTCTTGTTCCACATCAAAGCCACGGAGAGACATCACAATGCCCACTAACACAGGAAAATCCAGACTCAAGGTACTTACATTTCCCCTTCCCAATGAAGAAGATTCTGGAGCTACTAGAGGCGTGGGTACAAAATGGAGAGGCGGAGCTACCCCGGTATGGCGTCCGCCTACTGATCATAAGTAATGGACCCGAGGTACTGTCATTTCCACCGGTTCCTCCATCACCCCACCAGTGAATGCAACGCTTTGAAGCGCATTGTTCGGGGAGAAGCTTGGTCCGGAGCGATAACTCGAGAGATTGGTGAGGAGGATTTTCTTAGAAAGGCAACTCCGGTTCGATACAAGTGAGGCTTCGAAAGCAAGTAAGTTTTACTCAACAATTTTACAAGAAAGATAGTTTGGAATCCACTGGGGACTTGGCATCCCGCACGTGGAGAAAGAGGCTCAGTGATCAACGCCATGTTTGTTTCCATCCGTACCTCCCTTTTGCATAACATTTGCAATTTCATGTGATATGTGCAATCATTCATGACCAAGATTCAAATTTTATTTAACATAATCTCTTTCAAAAAGGTTATTAACAAAACTATCTCAAAATAAGCCAATTCAATCACCTATCAATCCAAAACCGGAGATCAAAGAAAATCCTCACTATCACTCAAAAAGAAAAAACATCTAAAAGAAGAGACAAGTATATAGCATGAATACTTCAAGGAAAGTCCTTCAGCAACAACTCGTCCTTCTGGGCAAGAGAGACTTTCATCCTTTGAAGCACGACTGCTTGACTCCAGTTCCTTAGACAACTTCTCAACCTCTTCTTCCTGGCGAGCAACACGGTCATGCGGAAGGGACTTCATCTGTAATTTCGGAGCTCCTGAATCTTGGAGAAAGCTTTGAAGAACCAAGGGCATTGAAACCGTGCTTTGCGCAAACACGTCTCGATGGCACTTCCAATCTTCAATCATCTCCTCGTAAACTGTTCGACCAGTCGCGACGCTCATCCCACGGATATAAACTAAAGCTTCTTGGGACGCGGTTGACCAACGCAAGACGACTTTTGAGTTTCGTGGTGGTAGCAATGTGACCGTGCTTCTCCCATATCTGTGTACAACTCTTTGAACTGAAGCACGCCTGAATCCACCGACCAACACATGGCCTGGATAAGGGATGGTAAAAGGAGGATAGAACAAAGCCCCCAGCTGCATCACTGTGTAATTCACTAACCGCGGAGCCTTGTCGATTGCAGGAGGCCTTTCGGAAGGAGTCACCACAATAGCCATATTAATGGAACTGTTCGGGATGGATCTCAATAGGAGCGCCTCAACTATAGCGAGCCTTGCCTCTCTTACATTCCTTTAGGCATCTATTTCGCTCCGGGTGCTAATTTCCATCACGACCCCGTCAACAAGATCACTAAGGGAAGCACCTCGTCCAACCGAGCTTGCATCATCCCCTGTCATGGTGCGGAAAAGAAGTGGTTTCCCAGGACTTCTCGGTGTAAAGATCGGTATACTGCAGGACTCTCGAAGATCGGTGCCGCCGAGACTTCTCAAAGATGAAGATCGGTTTCTCCGGACTTCTCAAGATGAAGATCGCATCTGCTTGACCTTCTCATTTTGAATGCGCGCCAACCCTCGGGTGAAGACATTCTCTTTCGAAATTCCACGATTTCAAGCAAGGATCGTTTTTAGAAGAATTTACACTTGGAGAGATGAAAGAACCGATGGGAGGAGATTTAAATACCTGCATATTGGAGGAATTAAGGATTAGGACCGCATGCTTGCCTCTTAGGTCTCTCTCCTACTTGGGGACTGCAACCCTCAGCTCTGGTCCGGTTGGCTGGAAGTGGCTTCAACCGAAAATGCTTCGTCAAGACGTCAGAAGATGGCTCACTACGGGAATCTGTCACAACACTCTCCGAAAATTTCTGGAAAACCAACAGTTGTCTCCCCCAAAATTCCTTATACTTATCGGTTATCACTGGGTTTCTCCCAATATGCCAGAAGGGAAGGCTCACCCGTTCTACAAACATGCTAGCGTTAAGAATATTCGGGAGAGATTCTTTCGGAACCCTTGGTGAACGAATAAATGGGACACCCTGATCAAATCCCATTTGGCGAGCAGCCACTGTCAATATTGTACTGAGTCTGAGAAAATTCTCCGTTAAATAGAGACAGGACATATCCTGGAATGCAGCTGCGCAGGTAAATAAGTTCTCCAGATTTCATAGTTTCGACATCGGTACACAACACATCATCAGGACCGTCAGAAGCGATAGCAAAGGACTTTGGCTGAACAATGGAAGGGTGGACCGGCCCCCATGGACGGAAATCTACAGAAGACACATTGTCAAATACGTCCACAAGTTTCGCACCACCTCTGGGACGCCTTTTATTCCAACGGAGTATTCTCGAGCCACCATATAAGTTATTGAGCGAATTTCCGGGAGCGGGAGCGTAACTTTTGAAGTGTTCCCATAAGAGCGCTGAAGAAAAGCGAAGTGAATGTGCGACTCCACCTTCTTGTACCCGTTAGAATCATGCATGTCCATTGCTAAAGCATCCAAATGAGAATACTGGTGATCAAGGAACAATGAGCCCGGAGGAAGAACTTCACCCTTCGCTTGACCTTATAGCAATCTTAACAAGGTCACTTCTAATAGTCTTCTTTCCGAGAACCATCATCGAGTATATCCCCTGGATAGCCATAAAGACAGAACGCAATCACACCGAGCTCGTTTTCCAACTCTTGATCCCAGCTCGGGTCCGCAGAGACCACTCCGACACCCACCAGGTGTAAAAGCATCTCGCATCTTTTTCTCTTCTTTGTCAGTGTCGGATTCTGCCACTTTTTGAAGTATAGCACCATAGTTACTTTTCTCCGTATCGGAGAGCTCGTGAGAAAGACTTCCAAAGAACGAGCGGGTTCATCAATGCAGCCACACTCTCCAAAGTAATATTCATCTCTCCCCATCTAGATATGGCTGTGTGAGTAGAAATACGCCACCGAGAAATGAAGGTAATCAAACCCGCGATGTCTTTCCTAATTTCGAGAGTAGCAGATGCCATGACCGCATTGAGGATCTGCGCTTTGGTCAAATTTTCCTTAATGCCATTATTACTCAACATGCGTCTCATCCATCCTTCATAAGAACCCCGGTGGAGCATGGCAAGTCTTGAAGTCAATAGGAGAAGGCGGATATTCGTTTCTCTGGAGACAAAATCTCACCACAAGTCTTGAAGAAGAGAATGGATCGGTTCCCATATTTTACGAATCGGAAAGCAAGACTATCTTATGAGAAGGATGTCTCCTAATGCTTGGGAAAGGCGAGGTGAACAACTCATCATCAATGTTCGGCATATCTTTGAAGCTGTCAACACTTCCTGACTTGGCACCAACATTATCTTCAGAAGACATCTCAACAAGGATTATTTTCTTCCACAATGAAATAAAAGACATGAGTTAGAACTTGTATGAAAGCACAGGAGAGATGTAGTCACACACGGCAAGACACAACTCACATCGGAACACACGATGGCCGGTCCAAACACCATTCAATTCCGGTATAAATTTTAGTCTGGTATTGATTTCAAGTCAGGTGCAAAGTTTCAGTCTGGTATTGATTTCAAGTCAGGTGCAAGTTTCATTCTGGTACAAGTTTCAGTCTGGTATTGATTTCAAGTCAGGTGCAAAGTTTCAGTACAAATTTCAGTCTGGTATTGATTTCAGTCTGGTACAAGTTTCAGTCTGGTATTGATTTCAAGTCAGGTACAAGTTTCAGTCCGGTACAACTTTCAGTCTAGTATTGGTTTCAAGTCCGGTACAAGTTTCAAGTTCGGTGTAAATTTCAGTCAAG
Source organism: Papaver armeniacum (assembly GCA_023531295.1). Lineage (NCBI taxonomy): Eukaryota > Viridiplantae > Streptophyta > Magnoliopsida > Ranunculales > Papaveraceae > Papaver > Papaver armeniacum. The sequence continues at coordinate 113,651 of JAJJWW010019045.1, forward strand.
CATATATGAGTAAGACCCTCGTTCTGGCATACACGGCGGGCCCACGTTCATTCTCACGCATCATAACACGATTTTCTTTATTCATGGGAATCGTGTATGCGAGATTTCAAGCCAAGGTTTTTCCTTTTCAAGATACAACCTAAAAGCTAGGTTTTGCATGTAATGGTGGAGAGACTAAGCATATACACATCTTACCAAAGGTTTATACCTAGAAAGCTAGCAAAAAAAAAAAGTGCGAAACTTACCTTGGACGGCGGCAACTCCGGCAACGGTGACGGCAGCGAGCTCCGGCGAGTGGCGGCGGTTGGTGACGGCAGTGAAGACCCGAACGGGAGCTGCTCAACAACAAGAGAAAATTTTCGTGAGAAAAAGAAAGGGAGCTTGGTCTCTTTTATAGACAAAAATTAGAAGAATCCCAATAGAATAAGGATTCCTCTCTTATTTGGTTTCCTCTTTTGATTCAAATACCCAAAGAAAGAAACCGGCCCCACCAAGGGATTCCATACAAGCGTGACGGCGTGGGAAACTAGCGGTCGGCCAACACTCTTCCGGGTAAACTCCTTTTCTCCTGTCTTTCTCACATATGTATGTCACCATCTCATGCCTACCACACAATAGTGTAACCATTATGTGCTAGGCAGGGGACTTAATGTTGATGGTGGATTTTTGTTTAAGGTTAAATTTGTAAAAAAAACCAGGAAAATCATGCGCTGACATCTTGTAAAAGATAAAGCCATTTATAAGTGTTGGATACTCCCTCACTTAATTCACCAAGAATGGAGCATGTAGCAACAATCCCATTCTGTGAATACATGAAATTCCTCCAGGTTGGAGCATGTGGCAACAATCCCTTCCTGTGAATTTCATATCAGCCTTATATTTCCGAGTACTCATTATCGGTGTGGCATGACGGCGAGTGTTACTCTTACTGAGTAACACGAACCTCAAGCACTATAATGAAACCATGTACGAAATACCCGCACAGTGACTCTCGGTGTGTTATACTAGCCCGAGCCCCTCTCGGTATGTTATACTAGCCCGATTGAGCCCCTCTCGGTGTGTTATACTAGCCCGATTGAGCATCCGGACTGACCGTATCAGTCCGGATATGATCTGATTGCAGTCATCCAACTCCATAAGCATGATTGGATGACCCCAGATCAATTCCATCACCCCCAAGCAGGTATGGAATACCCACGGCCGACCCCGCATGGTCGGTCATTGGCCTAGCTGCCAAGAAACCGTTCATACCAAGCATTATGGACGGAAAACCCTAGATTAGGGTTTGCGGCATATTACATGTGTCGCAAAACAGTCTCAACCATACATCTTCGCAGGAATAGATGGAGGGTGTAGATGTAGACTCAAAGGGCCCAGAGCATGTAGACATGATCACCGTGGGCCCGCCTACACACTTGACCAATCGGTCAATACCAACAATGTTTGGCCGTGACAAAATCATCACCCAAACAAGAGATGACGCACGGCTTGAAAGCCAAAATTAGGGTTTCAAGTCATCACGCGCGTCCATCTTCTCGGCACGAATGGAGGGTCACAGATTAGATTAAACAAGGGCCGGTCATACCAAAGCATGACCACCGTGGGCCCATCTACCTCCTCATATGTTCGGCCAAGGCATATCATGCCCGGTCAATCCAAAACGTGCGTCCAAACCAAAGATGGCCGCCTCCCAAACCACGAACCGATCTCGACCGCTCAACTTCATAGGATGATTTGAGTGGCTTAGATCACGTTTTCATGGGATAGTCAGGTATAGGTGTGAACACCAGCCTACCACCTACACGCTGGTATGATTGGCCAAGATCGACCAAGATGTGTCACCTTGAAACGCGTGCCCGAACTAGGGATGTCACGTCGGTTTCCAACCCTTTTGCAGCATCAATTTCCTGCCGCAAACCGATCTCAACCACTCAACTTTACCGGTTAAATTGAGTGGCCTAGATCGCGCCTTCATGGGACGGTGAGGTGTAGGCGTGTACACCGGCATGCCGTCTACACACATGCCGGTCGGCCCTCTCCAAATCCCTTTGCATGCTTGGTTTCGACCAAGCTAAAGAGTGATGCTTGCGCACCTCTTCAAAAACCCTAATATCCGTTAACGGTCGCAGATGAGTGTCTCAAAGATCATCTCATCCGTTCAACTTCACCAGACTTGGTTATACAACCACAGTCGGGAGTTATTTGGTCGGTGAGGCGTCATTACCCATCACTTTACCACACCATAATGCAACGTGCATAAAATACACACGATACTTCACAAGTATCGACTTCTGAATAACACGATTATTCAATTCAAAGATTACATGCTATCTTTCGTGGATCCACGATCCACACATTCAGGACATCAATCATGTCACAAAGCGGGGATACATCTTGGGGTATTGGTCGGCGGTTTACGGCGTGCGGCGTGCAACGCGCCATCACAAGAACGTGTCAGAAGTCATGGACGGTTAGAGATGAACATGAGAAGTGGGCAAGGCCGGTCGTGTGGCACCGACGCACAACTCCACTACTCCATCACTCCACTTCCCCCACTTCCCACGAGAGACGTGAATGAGGCTCAATGACTTGTATAAATAGGTTCTCCTCCTTATTTTCAAAGACAGGAGAAAAATAGGAGACAAGGAGAAACAACACAAGTTCAGACAAGACAGAAAACCAAGTGTTAATACAAAAACGTATTCAAACACCCAGAGCTTGCTTGCATCAATCACAAGGTTGCTCACCTTTCTGTTACAAGTCATAAGCAAGCCAACACCTTCACAATCTCAACACCTTCTTCGCTTCCCTCCCTAATATCAACCCCATCTCCTTCACTTTATGACCGAAACAAGTCCGGAACGGCCATTTCTTGGTTTAGGTAGGACTTGCCTGAGATTGATCTCTCGAATCTACAAGCACTCACCGCGCAGTGCATTTATTTAAGGTTTAGATTCATTCCTCATCCACACCCCAAATTACCAAATTCTGCAGGAATAGTTTTCACCCATAAACATCTTCTTAGTCTAATTCCCTAATTTTATGATCATGCTATTATGATCATGTCACATCACTAGAGTATTATACAATATGTACAATATATACAGCTAAGGAGTTATGTTTTCAATATAGCACGACTTGAAAGATACGTTAGGAATGAAACAGTTCAAGTCAATATTGCTAACCTCAATTGGAAGGATGGTGTCGTCGTTGTAGTTCGTTACTCCTTCACATTCTTCAGGTCTTCATAGTAATACTTGTATGTCTCAACATTCCTAGACTTTCTAGTCTAACCTAAATGAAGTTGACTCTAGTATTTAATCAAGTGACTCTATATGAGTTTTGATACTAAAATATGACAACCAAACTTGACATACCAATGCTTGGTGAGTTCAACCGAGCAACTCTCTAGCATATGGTCTAGTTATGTATACCAATGCTTGACATACCAGTAAAATCTTTTAATCCTTCTTTAGTTATTCTTGCAGACCAAAAGTACATTACTCTTCAGATTTCTGCAAAAAGTTGAAGCTACCAGGAATGCATTTTGAAGCTATACACAATTCAAGAGAAGGTAACAAAGGTAATATTTGGATTATGTGGAACTCTTCAATTCAAAAACCAACTATAATTTATTCATCAGAGAAATCAATAACAGTGGAAGTGGGGGATACTCTAATAACTGGAATTCATGATGCATCTTTAACAATAAATAGAAGAAGCTTATAGAAGGATTTGGTTGAAATTAGTACTCTAAATAAACCATGGTTAGTAATGGGAGATTTCAATACCATAATGAGAGAAGATGAAAAAAAGGGTGGACTAAAGCCTTTGATGATATCTATGTTGGAGTTTAATAGTTGTCTTCATAGCTGTGGTTTGATTCAAGAACCTAAAACTGGTCTAGATTTTTCTTGGTGTAACAACAGAGCTGGAAAAAAAATAGAATTGTGTGCAACCTTGATAGAGCTGTTTTTAATGAAAAATGGTTAGAAAAATATTCAAGCTGGGGATATAAAGTTGGAGTGAGAGGGATTTCAGACCATAGTACTTTATATGGAGGTAATGCTGATATACCAAAACCAAAGAATACTCCATTTAGAGCACTAAAAGTTTGGAAAACTCATCATGATTTCTTAAACATTATTATAAAATCTTGGGAACAAAACATGGAAAGCAATCATATCTTTGTGTCCATGAGTAAAATGAAAAGGCTAAAAACATATTTAAAGGAGTGGAAATGGTCAGTCTTTAGAGATGTGAATAAGAAGTTGAAGCTAGTAGAAGATGAAGTAATGGAAGCTACATAAGCATCGGATAAGAATCCTTCAGACAACTTATTGCTAAACAATCTTGTAACTGCAAGGGGTAAATAAAAAATACTTACTCAACAACAAAGAGAGATTATTCAGCAGAAATCAAGAGTGGTGTGGTTAAAAGATGGTGCATCAAATTCAAATTACTTCCATATCAATATGAAATTAAGACAAGCTCAAAGTTTGATAACTGGACTGGAAAATTCTGCAGGAGTCACTATCACAGATCAAAAAGAAATAGAAAATGAGTTAGTCAATCATTTTGAAGAAAAGTTTAAATATCAGGAGGTTGATATAGAAGAGGGTATATTTTTTAAACATTCCCAAGGTAATTACAAGAGAAGACAACATCATGATTGAAGCCATTCCTTCTGATAAAGAAACTAAAACTGCAGTTTTTGAATTGAATCCAGAGAGTGCTCCTGGTCATGATGGGTTTGCAGGATGGTTCTATAGATTCTCTTGGGAAGTAATTGGAGCTGAGTTAATAAAGGCAATTCAATTTTGCTGGAGTAAAAGTTTCATTCCAAATGGATTAAATGCAATTTTTTTTGAAGCTGCTACCTAAAGTTAATAATGCAAAAAAAGCAAAACAATTCAGACCAATTGGTCTTATGAATTTCAGCTTTAAGGTTTTGTAGATGGGACAAAACGAGTTGCTGGTTTTTACGAAATTGAGGAGACGACCGTACGGAGGAGACTCCTTGAACCGAGCCAACTGTCAAACCTCACACAGATGCACTGCAAGAAGGGAGTGATTTGAATTCGAGAGATCAATCTGTAGTACTCCGGCCTAAACCAAGACAATGGCCATTCCAGAGTAAATTCGGTCACAAGAGAGGATGGGTCGATCTGTAAGAGGGAAGATGAGAAATGTGTGAGATCAATAGTGATCGAAGATTGTAGGTGTGTTGTGTATTCCGAAAATAAGATAAGTTCTGAATGATTGAATTGGCTCTGTTGAGAGTAATTTTGTTAATCTCTTGTTGTCTGTTTGGAGTGAGATTGTCTTATTTTCAATCATGATTCAGGAACTTATTTATATTGCTAGAATTGTAAACACCATGATCCCATGAAGTGTGACAGTTGATGGAATCAAAGAGTGGAGAAGTGGAAATCGTGTTAAAACCAGTTGCTCAACGTGCGGAGACTTGGTCGATTTTCCATCCACTACTTTGTTAACTCCTTAAACTGATTGCACGACTTGCTCACATTCTCATCGTGTGTATGAACACACGTGCCGTAGACCGCCAGACCAAAACCCTAGTTAATATCCCCCATGTGACACGATTGATGTCTCGTGATTTAGTTAGTCAGTTGCTGACTTCATGGGACGATGAGTCCTTGTATTGTCGAGTTGAACATGATTTTAAAATGTTCTGAGATTCATGAATTGAACATGTCTGTTGAGACAGAGGTATAATGTATGAATAAACATAGTTAACGTGAGCAAATATTGCTCATTCGATGAACTGTTGAATATTGATGGTTGAACCAATGTTCCTTGGTTTGAGCAAATATTGCCCATCTGAGCATGTTGCTCATTTGATGAATTATTGGTAGCATGACCGAATAAAATATTAATTTAAATACTGGCAATTGAACCAAGTATAATTAATAAAATGTTGACCATGAGATCATCGTAAAATTATTAGCGTTTGAACCTGAAATTATGAACCTTGGACTCAAAACCCTAATTCGATCAATTGATGATCTATTGATGGTTTATTGAAAATTAACCACGGAGTGAAGGAGGGACCGGCTACATGGGATCATGGGTCGACCGTGTAGCTTCTAGATGCTCAAGTGAGCAAATACCAAGGTCTCTTGAAGAGTTGGTGAAATGATGATTAAATGCTGGTTTAATCATTTATTAAAATAATGCTCGTCCGAGCCTTAGGTGATAAAACCTAATTAATTATGAAGAGATGAAGGACCGACCACGGGGTTATGAAATTTTCCCTGGGTAGTCACAGGACCATATGACGATGGTTTTATGAAGTTCCAAATTATTTGGAAGAGTTTGAACCCAATATGAACAAATTAGGTCAAGTGAAGAAAATATGTAGAACCGGCCTCTTGCAAGCCAAAGAGCCAACCCTGGTCGGTCAAGGTAATATGCTCATGTCATCAAAGTGTTCGCGTCTCAGTCCTGAGAATTTTTATATTTTCTAGCGTGCATTTGAGCATTCATTTGAGAAAATATAAAGAATTCAGGGTTTTTGCTGAGACTGAGGAAACTTCATGAGATGAAGGAAAATAATTATAAAATGAAGGAATCATGAAGTGTGGGACCGGCTAAGGCCAAGGCATGGCCGGCCGGCCAATGACCACAGTCCCATGGTCCTTTTCCTATTTTTATATTATTTTTCATGATTTTATGGAAATATCATGAAATCAAGGAGTTTGTTGAAACTAAGGAGTTTTGTTGAAATCAAGGAGTTTCCTTGAAGTGAAGGAGTTTCCATGAGATGAGGGAAACAAATAATAATAAAATAAGGGTTTGGACCGGCTTGGGCATGGTTGGCCGGCTAGGGCCCGGTCCCGTGAGATTTACTTAATTTTATGTATTATTTCCATGATTTGAAGGAATTTTCATAATTTGAAAGAGATACCATGAAATCAAGGAATTCCATGGGAACAAGGAAACATAAAAATTAATAATAATAAAATAAGGGTGTGTGGGGCCGGGTAGGGCATGACCGGCCGGCTGGGGCCGGTCCCACGAGTTTCCCTAATTTATATTATTTTTTATGGTTTGAAGAAAATACCATGAAATTAAGGAGTTTTCATGAGATTAGGGAAATAATAATAAAATAATGAGGAATCATGAGGTGTGGGACCGGCCAGGATCAAGGCATAGCCGGTTGGCTAGTAAACACGGTCCCATGACACTTTTCCCAATTTTATATTATTTCCTTGATGCAAAGGAAACACCATGAAACTGAGGAATTTCCTTAAAACGAAGGATATTTGTTCAAATGAAAGGATTTTCATGAGATCAATGAGAACAACAAAAATATGCTAAAATATGAAACTGGGCGTGGAACTGGCCACGACACGACTGGCCGGCCGGTGGGCTCAGTCCCCCAACGCCTTGGTTAATATTTTATTTTTTATTATTTTCTTTCCTATTTTGCATAGGTTCATCGTTTCGTCGTATTTTGAAATACTCATTCGTGTGTTCAGGTGCTAATTATTGTCGAATACACTTGCACCATTTTGGTCGGGGTTTATTCGATAGTGCTCAGATGCCCGTATGTTGAATATTTACTACTAACCCATGGAATTCTGCTGGGAAGAGCCATAAATTGAAGTAACGAAATATTATGGAAATATTGAATATTTTCCAAAGATTCAGTTAATGAATCTAATGATTTAAGAATAATTAACTGATAGTTCTATAATAGTAAGATCATCTAGGAGCATTAATTATTCAATAATTGGGTGATATGAGCTTGTCGAAGCGTCATATTTCTTTTATATAGTCAGGGAAAACAATTGTTACATCCGGAAGACGTTATTTCTCTATACTAGCAGGCAAGCTGTCTAGGAGTTGTCTAATCTTGCAATTCTATATAAAAGTGATCACTGAAGTTGCTCAGTATTCATGAGATATGTCGTTGCCTCAGCTGAGAGACTACACATCTATATGTACTCTGAGAGACGGTATTCTCAGTCAGAGATTCTCGTGGCCTGAGTTTCTACGCTTTCGATGAGACATGAGCCTCAATACTCATCTGATTGCTAGATCAGGAATATGTACAATTATGGTTTTACGATTTTAACCATTGTCGAAAATCCACCATCTACAGGTTTTCACCAAAATATGGGCTACAAGGTTGGGGAAGGTAATAAACAAAATAGTGTCACCTCAGCAAGGAGCTTTCATAAAAGGTAGAACAATTCAAGAACAAATTGCTTTAGCTTCTGAAATGATAAACGAGATTGAAGTTAAAAAGAGAGGAGGAAATTTTGGTTTAAAGCTTGACATTACTCAAGCATATGACTCTCTTAGCTGGAAGTTTATGTTTCAAGTCTTAAGCAAATTTGGCTTCTCAGATAAAGGACTGCACTGGTTATAAGTGTTGCTTCAATCATCTAGAATATCAATATTAGTCAATGGAGGCCTTGAAGGATATTTTCAAGTTGGGAGAGGTTTAAGACAGGGTGACCCACTGTCCTCTCTACTTTTTGTTATAACTGAGGATGTTCTTAGTAGAAATATTTCTAAAATGATACAAGATGGAAGCTTGAAAGCAATGGTTAACAGAGGAGGTTCTCAACCTTCACATATATTTTTTGCTGATGACATATTTCTGTTTTGTAATGGTGAAAAAAGGAATGTCAGAAAATTAATGAGTTTACTCAATACATATCAAGCTGCTTCTGGTCAACAAATAAATCTGGAAAAAAGCAAGTGTTTCATTGGTGGCACAAGTCAGAGTAGAAGATTGCAGATTTCTGAAGAATGTAATGTTGCATTAGCAGACTTTCCAGATAAGTACTTGGGGGTGATGCTAGTGCAAGGCAGTGTAAAAGCTCATCATGTATGGAGTGTGGTGGATATGATGCACGAGATATTGGCATGATAGAAAGGTAAGATCCTATCATTCCAAGAAAGACTAATACTAGTTAAGTTTGTTCTAAGTAGCTTGCCTATATATTCAATGTCAGTATACAAGTGGCCTAAGAGGGTAATAAGGGAGTGTGAAAGAATAATTAGGAATTTTTTATGGTCAGGGGACCCTGCAAATAGAAAAATGATAACCCTGAAATGGAGTAAAACTTGTTCTCCAATAAGTGAAGGTGGTCTTGGTTTGAGAAGATTAGAGATCATCAATAAAGCTCTATTAATGAAGCTATTTTGGAGGATTCAAAATGGAACAGATGATTGGTCAAAAAAAATTCAATTAAGTTTAAAAACAAAAATGGTGAATGGATTACATATTACAAGAAATCTTCTATATGGCCAGGAATAAAATGGATAATTGGTGAAGTGGAGGAAAACACAAGATGGGTTTTGGGTGATGGAGAATATATTTCTGCTTGGAAAGACAAATGGGTGATGGAGAAACCTCTGCAAGAAGTATACCCAAAAAATTCATATATATTACAATTTCCAGAAATGAAAGTATCAGACTTTCTCCTAGATGGAGAATGGATTTTGCCAACTAAACTTATGGAGATGATTCATATAAATGATTTGCCAGTAATCAGTGGAGGAAGAGACAAGAGAATATGGACTGGTACTATCACAGGAAGCTTCACAGTAGCATCAGCAGTGGAAGTCATTAGGCAAAAATTCCCCTCTCTTCATTGGACTAAGAAGGTATGGCATAAATATGTGCATCCTAGTATATCTAGTAATTTATGGAAATTAGCTAGAAATATTTGTGCAACTGATGACAATATGAAAAAGAGAAAATTCAATATGGTATCAAGATGCATTTTATGTAGACACGAGGAGGAAACAAGAGATCATATCCTTTGGTACTGTAATTATAGTGAGATCATTTGGAATTGGCTTGGTGGAATTTTCAATTTCAAGAATCCAAGATCATTTGAAGATGTACTTCAGTTGGCAAAAAACAAGAGTCATGCTATAAAAGAAATATGGTTATTGGGTGCATTTATAACTATGAAGGAGCTCTGGTTTCTGAGAAATGAATGTATATTTGATAAAGGTAAATGTGATCAGAATGTCACTAAGAAGAAAATAATTCAAGCAATATCAGACAATGATCTCAGATGACAGAAAAATATGGAACAAACAATATGATTTACAGGTGTGCTCAATAGTTTTGGATTGAAGACAACGGGGGTTAAGAGTATAATTATAAAATAAGTTTTCTTTCAGTTGCCAGAACATGGAAAGTTACTGTTATGATGTGATGGAGCTTCTAGAGGGAACCCCGGATGTGCAGGTTATGGGGTAGTGGGAATACTTAGCACTGGTGATTTTGTAATTGCAATCTCAGGTGGTTTGGGCATATCTACCAACTACTATGCAGAGATATTTGATGTATTAATTGCAGGAGAGTGGGCAATTCACCATGGTTTCAATGATCTTGTATTCAGAACAGATTCTAAAGCTGTTATAAATGCTTTCCAGAGTCAGAAACTTCCATGGTTTGCAACTGCAAGATGGGAAAAGATTTGTGCAACAGTGGTTTCTTTGAGTTTCACTCATAGTTACAGAGAAGTGAATTTCTCAGCTGACAAAATGGCAAAAAGAGGTGCAGTACTAAGTAGAGGAGAGCAAAGAATTTTTGAAAGTAAACCTTCTTTCCTGAGCAGTCTGGAAAATCCAGATCAAGTATATTTTAGATTTTGTTAGAAAGATGCCATATGTGGTATTTCTATTTTGTTCTTTCTTTAATTCTTTTGAGATGTAATCTTTTTAACTCTTTTGGTTATTAAATATATAAAATTTAATTGTTAAGCAAAAAAAAGTCTAGTTATGTATACTCTCTCTGATTTTGGAAGTAATTATTCTCATGATATTATTGTTCAAAATAGAGAAGTTCCTCTTAGTTTTGCTGAATTACGATATAGACTCATTGATCATGAGCAATGGCTTAACGAGAAAAGAGAATGAAGCTTTTCTCATTTAGTTGTTCATCCTAGTAATTCAGCTTTATTTGTGAAGAAATACAATCCAAATTTTAAGAAACTTGTTCGTTCTTCATCCTCATATCCTCAAAACCTAACCGCTTCTCCTTTCTAGTTTTAACTTTAAGAAAGAAGAATTCAATCCTTTGCAGAGACATACTGTAGACTATGGTGTTATGACTTGTCAGATTTGCAACACAGGTGGACATTTTTTAGATAAATGCAGATTTAGGTATGTTGTATCCAAGAATAATGCTCTTTTTCACAAGGCTTTTTAAGGTATATAGGTTGTTTCTCCAACTTTCAACCCCGGACACATGCTAGATCTATTACTCATGCTTCTGGTCCTGGAGAAACTTCTATTGCATCAACTGGTCACTGGAATTCAAATAAACATAATCATATTTGGATTCCTGATTCGGGAACTACTAGTCATATGACTAATGATTCTTATCTCATGAATGACTCTGAAGAATTTACTGGTGAGGAGAAGGTTATTGTTGGCGATGGTAAGATTTTGGCAATAACTTTAAGTGGTTCTAGTTCACTTCTTCCACCTGGTTGTGATACTTTATTTACTTAGAATAACGTCTTATTTTTTCCTCATATCAAGCACAATTTACTCTCAAATAATTCTCTCATTTTGTCAACAGAATTGGCAAAGGTGAAAAACAAGGGATCTTAATTAATAAACTATACAAAAGAGTAATCGAGACTAAAAGAACACATACCATCTTTTTAAGACGATTCCACCAAGTAAACTTGGTGCCTTCATCAAGGAGGGATAAAGGTAAAGTCATCTTCTATAATTTCACAAGAGCATTCCCCACAAAGAAAGTACAAGTTCACAATGAAATTTCCCCCATTTGACGTGATTACCAAGAGAAAAACTTGAGCGGCCTTTCTCTAACCACAAAAAAAGGATTTCTTGGACATTAACAAATTTGTATCCCAATTTTTTTTTCCCATTCTATAATTTCACAACTGCATTCCCCGCAATTAAGTACAAGTTCACCCCCATTTTATGTGATTACCAAGAACAAAACTTGAGCGACCTTTCTCTAACCAAAAGACAAGGATTTCTTGGACATTAACAAATTTGTATCCCATAATTTCCTCTCTATTCCCGACGGTAATGTTATAGGCACCGATACATCACTTTCATGACAAAAATAACATCACAAAAAATTATTCTTTAAGCCTGTTAAGGAAAAAGATTATATTTTAGCGATATGACTCAATATAAGGATTATATCTTCCCTAGCATGTACAAACATAGAGATTAAAGTTCTCGATCTTATTCCCTGCCAGTTACGGTTTCGGGGAGAAAAGGCGACAACTAAAACCATCTTATGTAATCCATAAAATGTATTCACAAAGTGTAATCGTGGAAAGATCAATATTGAAATTCTCAAAATAGTTTACTCATTCTTTAGCTAGTTACGATCAAAAATTGTTAGTAACGTAACCTATGTGAACATGTGAGATATCTGTTCTAATCATCAGAAATATATGCCTACCTTACCTTTAAGGGGAGTAAAGATATTTTTATCCAAATGCTTCAACAACGACATTTATTTTTGAATATTTGCAGGAATTTGTGTTGTTAAAACTTGGAATCAAGCATATGAAAATTGAGTTAAGAGATTGTTACAGGACTTATGAAACCAAAATTGAACTTAATAAAATGGAGGGAACCACTCCTCTCCTGACACGTGTCAAAATAATTTTTATAAAACTAATTGAATTTGTTTCATATACGGAGAGATGGGTAGGGGTCAAACAAAGTAGTGAATATCGATTGTATGTAAGCCGATATTATCGGTTTTTATCGCGTATCGGACATGTGCCTTGATAATATCGAAAAAACCAACGGTACAAAGACTGAGCGATTTTATCGCTCGTATCGGCCAATACATGCCTATATATATGTTTGACTGGTACACTGATAATACCGGTTATGAGGGTAATTTGTAATTAACCTAAAACTTCTTAAATACCTTGGTTTCACTTTTCATCAGTGTTTTCATTCTTATCTCTTGTAGCGCCGTTCAATTTTTACTCATATCTCTTGCAGCGGTAAGAAACTAGTTCTTCTCCGATTTTCTTGTCTTTAAGCTTCTTTTTTATCTTTTTGTATAATCTAATTCAATTGGTACTTCAATTCTGGATTTCCTTTACTATGATCTTCTGATTATATGTTGGATTTAACCAAAATTAGATGTGTTGTATTTACTCTGACTATCATTAATTCAATTGATAGTCATAAATCACTTATTTTCTATTAATAAATAACACCTTGTTCGTATTTCTTATCATTCATTTTTTTTTTTGCATGACCGTAATGTTCATTTGTATCTTGGTTGTAATCTGATGCTGATATAACTTCATGATCACCATCATAGTATATTTGGGTCAACTTTAGTATGTTACTACATCTGCATGATCCTTTTACATCACTTAATGTCTTTTTCTTTTCAATGGACGTGGAAGTGCATTTGAATTAGTGTTTGTATCTTTAGCATTTTGTAGCTGCTTTAGTGTTTATAAGATAATTCTTGCCTCCTTTCCTGTATCTAAGATTCCTTTTCTTGAGGTTTGTCTAGTCACTGCCTTCTACTCTTAGTGTTGATATTGCATATAATATTAATCAGATACCCCTTGGTCGATTTAGGAAAGTGATTACTTTCTACTTTTATTGTAAGCGATGGGTTACTTGTTTTTATATATCCTCTAGAAATTGCCTTGAACCTGTATTCTTTTCTTTGGTTTGCTCATATTTTCTGAATATTAGCCTTACTAGTGCGAAAAACTTGTAGCAACCCCTTTCTGCTTTAGTCTAGTAACTTATGCTCGCCTTAATGCTCCATTGTCTTTTGTTATCTGGTGATTGTTGAGCTTATCATATCGTAGTTCATGCATCCTTTGGTTGTATATCAAACCCGTGTCTAATATTTGTATAAGTGATTCAACTATTGATTCGTACTTTATTAAATTTGGTTTAACTCAAAGATCCTATTCATATCTTGCTTTTGTTCTCCTCCTATATAAGTTAATCTTGCTAGTTCGTTTTCTCTCTTTGTGAAGTGTAATCTGCAGACATCTAGTGAATTAGGTATATGTCTGTATCCATATATAGTGATAGTAATTTTCTTCTGAAGACTCCACTTGATTTCAATTTTAGGCTAGATATGGCAAGTAATACAATACCATTGGACATTGCTTCTCAATGTTAGACTCCAACTCAAGCTCAAGCTTCGTCTCAAGATCAGAAAAAGGATATTTCTTGGGAATGTGTTGAACGCAAGAATCCTTCTAAAAGAAACACTTTAACTTGTAAGTTATATGGGGAAAATAGTATTTGGGGGAATCACTAGATTCAAGTCTCATATGTTGAGTAGGCCAGGGGATGTTACAGGATGTGATAAAGCAACTAGAGAAATTATTACCAAGATTAGAGGTGTAGAAATAATAAAGAAGAAGCAAAAGGTTTGCATGGATCAGATTGATTTGATGTATGCAACTGCTAACTTTAATGGAAAATTCTTGGGGTCCTGAAATCCCTATTTTTTTTATACACTTGTAGAAGAAGATAATTGGTTGGACCCTGAGAACTTGAGTGATTTGCTTCATCAAGATGATGAGTTTATTGGTGCTCAAGCAAACCATGCTATGGGTATCAGTTCAGGACCAGTTACATGAAGTAGCCAACAAGTTCCTAGGATCCTGATTTCAACTGTGAAGCTCGAGGAACTGCCAGTATGGGATTATATGGTGTTGGACGTCCTTTGGATGATCCTGCAAACACTGTCGTGGATGATCTACTTTAGAAATATAATTAATGTCACTAATGTTCTTTTTCTTTGATTTTGATTTCCATAAATGGAACTAACATTAGACTCGGTATATCACTAGTTTTTTCTGTCTTTCGATTATGATTTCTTGAATTGTCAGTTCAAGAAAGTAACTTTACTAATTTTGGTAACTCCACATATGATTATGGTAGATTGTAAGGACCCTCAAGCTCGTCAATACTATTAGACCAGTCAAGACGCGATTTAGCCGCAAATGAGTCGATTAGATTAACACGAATGTTAATTAATAGAAATTAATCTAACAATAATCTAGAAACGAAATTAGTATCGTTATATAGATATCGAATAGCTAGCCGTAATGGACTGCTCGAACGTGTCATTCAGATACCGGACGAAGGAGATTTCTTCATATTCGTAAGAAGGGCAAAATAGTCCTTTAGCATCTAGCCGACTTGGGGCTACTCTTATCAAATCTATGGGTGCCTAGGTATTTATCAGTGGTCTTATCCACGACCGAGCATAAGAGAAATTCATTTTCTCATCTTCTTCCTCTTTCTTCTTCTTTATTTTTTTTCTCTTCTTTTCTTTCCCCGTTCTTCTGGCGAATTTGAGAGATCAAAATGGAAGTTTTGCAATTAGTAGAAGGTGGAAAATATCATGGGGTAGTTGCTAGTGATGGTGTGGTTGTCTGTTGTTGATTCAGACACGAAGGAGGAAGTTGATTAGAGGTTAGGGTTCTGATTTTTGAGGTTGAGTAGAACTGATGATGATTTAGTGTTTCTGATTGATGAAGAACAAAAGGTTTGAGATTGAATTGAAGATTTGAAGCCGTTTTATTGATGAATTTAAGCCACGGTTTCATGTTCTTCCCCAAATCAGGTAAATTAGGGTTCTTTTGAATTGAATGATTTTGATTGAATAATTGAGTTTAATTTAGCGAATTGTTTCTTGGGTTTGTGATTGTTTATGTCTAGATGGTTGTATGACATTTAATTTGGGTTTCTTTAGGAGATTGAATTTCACAGAGAGATTAGGGTTCTTGGTCATGATAAATTATCTGTAAGAACTGGAAGATGGGTTTACTTAAAAGGACGCAGGTTGATATTTGAGATGGGTTGATTGATGGAGCTGTTGACAGAGTAAAAGTTGAGAATGATATTAATGGGTTCACAGGATTCTTGTAGTTAGAATTAGAGATGTCATGGCTAGGCAGAGGTGATGATTCTGAACTGGCGCTGGTGGTTTGCAGTGACAGTTGAGATGGAGATAAGTTCGGGATTGGAGAGTTGGAGTTGAATTGTTACTGCAAGATGGGAGTTGAGATCATAGTGGTGCATCTGAAGTTGCAGGGGATGTTATTGCTACAGATTGATGATGGAGTATGAATTTGGTGTTAATGGGTGTTGTTGTTGTCTGGAATGGATTGGGATTTAGATGAATGTTAGGTTGTGACTTGGAGATTTAATTCAGTGGTGAGTGATAGATGATTGCAGATGGAGATGAATTGACTGCAGTATATTGGGTTAGGTAGTGAACTGGTATTACATGTATGAAGATTGTGGTTCTGAAGTTATTGATACTAAGGCAATGAAGTTGAGTTACAGCTAAAGATTATGAATGAATTGTTGAGATTCATTGTATGTAAGGGGAGCTGGTATTGGAATTGCAAGAAGTTGCAGCTAGAGGGTAAGTGAATTGTAAGATTGAGACTAGAGTGGTTGGTTTGTATGTATTAGAACTGTAGTGAGTGGTTAGTAATAAGAGAAGGCCTTGCATGTGTTAATGTCTTAGGTGAAGCTGAATTGGAGGTTGTTTATGAATTTGGTGTCGGTATAGACTGAGGTAGGAGTTGTAGTGCCGTATAAGGTGAAGGTTGAGATATTGTTAGAATTGATATTAGTGGTGATGATTGTTTAAAACTTTTGCATCTTGAATTTAAGCCTATTAGTCATCCCAGTCAGTTGTTTAACTGACTCTGTTCTTAGATGACTCAGTTTGTCTGACTGAGTTGAATCGGTGTGACTCGGAACCGACTCAGTGAGCTAAGATCAGACCTGACCTTGACCAGGACTCGACCGTTGACTCGACCTTTGACTCAGTTGACTATTTGACTAGACCTTGACCCGTGACTGACGTTGAATGTTAGAGACCCATTGACTGTTTAGCTTGACCGTTAAGTTTGACTGCTAGTTGACTCAGATGGACTGGATCTGTAATGGGCTTGTTTAGTGGGCTTAGGGCCAGTTTTCATATTGATCATGAATTGGACCCTTATGGTCCGAATTGATCTTTGATTTCTTCTACAAAGTGGTAGACATTCTTAAGACCTTTCTAATGTACTATAAAACCAATACAATTGAATTAGTAAACCTTAGATATGCTAAAGATAGATAATGAAAAAGGTGTAAAAACATAAATGGGCTTAGAACCATTAGATAGAATTGTATGAACCTTGTGTGAGCCTTTTGACTGATTTCTTAGAATGATGGTGTGATTCACAGTTAGTTTAAGATGAACCAGTGGATCGTGTATTTCGAGGTAGGCATGGCCTGTCATCAATTCAGGTAGAAACTCTGTAACCTTCTTGTAATCATTAAGTTTACTTTATCTGCGAGCATGATGAGTCTTTAATTTCTGTAAGCATATTGTTTGTAATTCAATGGATATGTTGTGTAATATGAGTTGGGTGGTTTCCCCGCGAAGAGTGTCTGTGTTTCCCCATAGCTCTTGGCTAAGTTTAGTAGGGCAATGCAACGTTGTTTGAATATTACCTAGTAGTCCGGCTTTACCCCAGTTGATTATTATTACATTTTATTGTCTTAAGATAGTAGTCCGGCTTTACCCCTGTTGATTATTACATAGTAGTCCGACTTTACCCCTGTTGATTATTATATATACTATTTTATTTGGGGAAGTCACTCATGTGCATATTATACTTGATTGTGCGATCTTAGTAGTATGGTAGGTTACTATGACCTTGACTTAGGAAGAAATTCTAGGTTCATGACTGGATATGGTCATTATTTGGAGACTTCGGCCTACGAATAATGATTGGGCCTTTTGTGAACCTACTGTGCGGGGTCAGATCATAGTAATCAAAACCTTATTATATTCTAGACTTAGATGGTGGCAACTGGATTTATGAGGTGTACACATTCTACAATAATATCATACGGTACCTGGATTCATGCTATCATTTGGCGGAGTTATTCTAGCATCTTCTTCTCCATTGAGTGAGACGAAGTTAGGATAACATATGTTTAGGTTGTTTAACTCTATTCTCGTAGATCCATCCGGTGGTGGATCTTTCATGGATATTGCCACAATGGACGCAATATGCGGGAAAAGAGTTGAAGCAATCTTCTGCTTCGTGTTGTGTGTAAAAGGTGTTATCCGTATTCTTCTATCATTACATTTTAATTTCATTACCTTTTAGAAGCGTGAAGCATGTTAGTGATTACTTCTAGGTTATATGTTTTCATTGGGCACCCCTTTGGGATGATGTGCTCACTCGTTTCCACTTGAGTTTCGTGAATCGAAGAAGAAATGATGTGCGTGAAGATATCCATTATCGTAGCTTAAAGCTTTTACGATGTTAGAGATGTTATGAATCTTTTATATATCTTTATTCTTTAATTATTCTGTAAAAAAACACATTAATATATTCTTATCACAAGAGAGTTCTTCATTTATACGATATCAGAGTGTATGGTTTTTGTTTTTTTTTTTTGGAATTAGCTTATGTAACTGAGTTTTTTTAAGATCGGTAATATAGGTTTGATGCTTCAATTAGGTTGTAATCATATTAGCTAAGCAGGTGATTAGTTCGGGGCGTCACATAGATGTAATTACTGTTAATGAAATGTTGATGGGATAACAGACACTCCTACAAACAAGCCTCTTATTTTGTAAGATTCGGATATGCTTATTGTTAGAGCATTGCTCGGTTGAACTCGTAAGTGTTGCTATCTCAAGCTTAATTTTTAAGTTTAATTGCCAAAACTATAAGTCTTGATTTCTAGTCTACTTATAGCTAAGTCTCTGGTTATGATAGTAAGTGTAGTTGAGCTTTGGACTCCACGGCGTTCATCAAATAAAAACGAATAACTACTCGAGGGAACTTGTGGAACTTCATCGACAAAAGGTATGTGGAGACTTGAACTTATCTATCACTCAAAAGTCTATCTACTCTATCTCCTATTTGAGAGAAAAGTCGTATTGCTATATAAACTTCAATTATACACATTTGCTATTTCGAGTCGAGTTTATCTCGCTTATCTATTTCTCGAAATATGTGTTGGTAAGCTTTCGCTTTAGCCAAGTTCATCTTTACTCATGACGAAAGTCATGTTGATTATTTCAATAACTTGAAAATCGCTTTGATGAAAATAGTTTGTGGATAACAACTATTTTAACATCCTCTAAGAAAGTTTCAATGATTGAAATGAGAGTTTAGAACAAGTAACCATGTTTGGATATAAACATAGTGTGTTCTCACATTTGTCTAAAAGTCCAAAACCGGGAACCTAAAGTATGCGTACCCGTCCGCGTCTCGCGGTTGTTGGAAATCCGGGTAAGGATGCGTACCTGTACGCATACTCGCGGAAGTTTCACGTTCGTGAATTTCTGGTGGAGTTTGGAAGTAAAAACAAACTCAATCCGGCACTTAAGTATGCGTACACGTTTGCATACCTAAGCTGGTTACTTTCTAAAATCAGTTTGTTCATGAACTAAAACATTTATATATTAAGGAATGCAATCTTTGGAAACCATGGCTATAATGTTTATGAATTGATTCGAGTGAATCAAAATCGATTTTGCTTCGATTGTATCTTTTTATGAGATTTAAGCAATTGAACAACTCTCTAACTAGTTCATTTGAGTCATTTAAACTAGTTATGGTAAAGGTGAATAAGGTTGATATGAAAGTGCTCATATGGCTAACCATTGGTTAACTATTTTTGAACCAACTAAGTGTACACGTTTAGGTACGGTTACTCAAACCTAAATGAAGGTGCATTTCATTTGTGTATAACAAGCTAAGTTCGATCTAACAGTTGAAAGATATTAGCTTGAATCTAATCAGGTTTTCATCTAACAGTGAATATTGAATGCTTTGTTACCAAGGTAACTTAGATTGCAAACCATGATTTGAAATCTATATAAAAGAGAACTCTAGCAACTGGGAAACCTAATCCCCACACCTCATGTGTGATACTAGTTGTATAATCTAGAGCCGGTTCTCCTTTAACCTTAGGTTTTTCACGAAACCCTGTAGGTTAATGACTTAAAGATTTTATCGGGATTGTGAAGCCAGACCCCAGCTATTTTCTCTGTTGTTGCTTGATATGATCTTGCTGTTTTCTATTGTGATTGAGTACAATCGTAAGATTGACTTGAGACTTATATCTCCGATGGGCAAGATAGAAAAGTAGTCACAAACATCTTAGTCTCATAGTTTGTGATTTCACAATATCTTGTTTCGTTAATCGATTAATATTATTGTGAGGTGATTGATAATACTAGGATGTTCTTTGAGAATATAATTCCGGGTTATGAATTGGTTCATGTTCACCTTGATTTATCAAAACACGAAACAAAAACTCGTAAGTATATCTGTGGGAGACAGATTTATCTATTCAATAGACTTTTCTGTTTGAGACAGATTTTTTTATCAAGTCTTCGACTTTGGGTCGTAGCAACTCTTAGTTATGGGTGAGATCATCTAATGGAATCAAGTGCGTAGCATCCTGTTGGGATCAGAGACGTAAGGAACGTGACTGTACCTTGATCAGTGTGAGACTGATTAGGGCTCAACTATATTCCATAGTAGCTTTGTAGTAGGCTAGTGTCTGTAGCGGCTTAACACAGTGTGGTGTTCAAATCTGGACTAGGTCCCGAGGTTTTTCTGCATTTGCGGTTTCCTTGTTAACAAAACTTCTGGTGTCTGTGTTATTTCTTTTCCGCATTATATTTTGTTATATAATTGAAATATCACAGGTTGTGCATTGAATCAATGAATTGGTAAATCCAACCTTTGGTTGTTGATTTAAATTGATTGATCCTTGAACATTGGTCTTTGGTACCGTCCAAGTTATTTCTCTTATATTCAATCAGGCTCGCAAATTCTTATTCGTTTGATTGCGGATTGAATTGAGAGATTAAGATATAACTCTTTGATATACTTTTCTTCAGATTGAGTCTAACTGTGTAGTTGATTCTCTTGGAAGTATATTGGATTTAGTCCATACAGATTGCTAAGCGAAATATTGGGTGAGGTTGTTGTACCCCCGCTTTTTCAATTGGTATCAGAGCAGGAAAACACGTTTAAAGACCTCATACGTCTATGTTTATAGCGATCTGACTCTATGGACAATAAATTCTCTATAAACGCTTCACCAGGATTGAATTCTAATCTTAGATAAAGTTCTGAAAAACTTGTTATTCTCCAAAATTAGTCGGATGAACAAATACGGATCAACTGATCTTGTTGCAGAAATTGCAATGTATAAGGATTTGAAGTCTGTCAAAATTCTTCTCTGAAGAATGGTCGCAAGTAAGGTGATAAACGAGATTTAGACCTTGTGAAACCTGATGGGACTAAGAACTACTCCAACAAGATTAAAGATGTTGGTCCATGTATGTTCTGCGACTCTTACAATCACTTTCAACATACATGTGTATCCTCACGGAAAAGTTTTGAAGGTTGCGAGTAATCTTCATAAGAAAGCTGAACAACTGTTTACTTCTCTAAAAAGGTGTACAAAACTAACAAGAAATCCCAAACGGGATAGTAGTGTTAGTATGAGAGCTTTTGCTCTAAAATCAGCATCGCCATTTCAATGGTTTTTTGACAGTGGATGTAGCCGACATATGGCTGGTGATCTCTCGTGGTTTGTAACTTCAAGCGACTATGAAGGAGGTCCGATAACATTCGGAGATGGGAGTTGTTTCTACATAAGCAAGAAGGGGACGATCAAACTTCCCGGCATTCCTGAAATCCATGATGTAGTATATGTTAAAGGTATGACTGCAAACCTTCTTTCTATTAGTCAAATCCGTGACAAAGGCCATAGAGTTGTCTTCAATGCAAAAGTATGTGACATTGTAGACAAAATTGGGAAAGTAATTTTTCAGGGAACTCGTGGTAAAAATAACTGTTATCTTCTAGATACTCAGTTTAGTAACTGTTGCAATTTTACTAAGGTGGAATCTACACATCTCTGGCATGAGCATTTTGGTCACATCAACTATCATATTCTAACTAAGATCATTAACAAAGAACTTGTTAGAGGCATACCCAAAATCAATGCAAAGATTGATGGTGTATGTGGTGCCTGTCAAAAGGGTAAATAAACGAAAGTTCACCATAAATCATCTCGAGATATTCTCACTAAAGCTCCACTTGATTTAATTCATATGGATCTCTTCGGACCTATTCAACAACCTACAATTGCGGGTAAGAAGTATGCTTTAGTTATGATAGATGATTACACTAGATTCACTTGGGTAGCATTTATAGCTCATAAGAATGAAACCCATAATGAGTTCAAGATTATTGTTAATAGAATCCAGAATGAACAGGGTCACAAACTAAATAAAATTTGAAGCGACCGTGGGCCGAATTCAAGGACACTAAGGTGTTTAAATTTTGTGACAAATTGGGGGATTATTCAACTATACTCACCACCCATTACTCCTCAAGCTAATGGAGTTGTAGAAAGAAAGAATAAGGACATTCAGGAAATGGCCAGGGTAATGATCCATAACAAAAACTTACCTTTAAGATTTTGGGGAGAAGCTGTTTTCACAACATGTTATTTGATCAACTGTGTCTACCTAAGGTCTAAAACCCTAAACACTCCTTATGAGTTGTGGTACGGTGAGAAACCCAACTTACACTATCTCGAGTGTTCGTAAGTAAGTGTTACATCCTAAAAGATCGAGAACATAAAGGGAAATTTGATACTAAAAGTGATGGAGGTATCTTTCTTGCTATGCTTCTGATAGTCGTGGTTTTCGAGTTTTTAATCTCAGAACCCGAGTTATGATGGAATCTGCTAATGTTATCATTGATGATATTAGTAATTTTCATCATGATAATCCTCTTGCTGAATTTCCTCCAACCGAGACAATTGAGAAAGTCAAAGAAATCCCAGAATTAGTTGAAGTCATCCCTACTGTTATTGATCCTGATATTTCTAGTGACGAGGAGAAGAGCTCTGATCAGGCTTCTCCTGTTGAACAAGAACGTGTCCCTCCATGACACCTCTGGGTTCAAAGGAATCATGATCCCAACAGTATTATTGGAGGAAGAGATTCTACTGCTAAGACAAGAGGACAACTTCAAAATATTTGCAATTTTGGTTGTTATCTTTCTCAAGTAGAACCGAGAAATATTGATGAAGCTCTTAAAGATCCCTTTTGGGTGAATGCAACACATGAAGAGTTAAATCAATTTCAAAGACAAGATGTATGGGAACTAGTACCTTGTCCCTTCAATATCAATATTGTTGGTACCAAATGGATATTCAAGAATAAGTCTGATGAATTTGGAAAAATTGTCAGATTTAAAGCCAGACTTGTCGCTCAAGGATATTCAAAGATTGAGGGTATCGAATTTGACGAAACCTTTGCTCCTGTGGCACGCCTTGAGTCCATTCGGTTGTTATTAAATCATGCTTGTTTTTTCAAGGTTAAGCTGTTTCAAATGGACATAAAATCCGCGTTCCTAAACGAAAATTTAAAGTAAGATGTCTATGTCACTCAACCTAAGGGTTTTGAAAATCATGACTTCCCAGATCATGTCCTTAAGCTTAAAAAGGCATTATATGGGTTAAAACAATCACCTCGTGCCTGGTTCAAAAAACTAACTACTTCTCTTCTTATGAAAGGTTTTTCGAGAGGCGGAGCTGATAAAACCTTGTTTACCAAATGGAGTGGGAAAGATGTTGTCATTGCTCAAGTATATGTAGATGATATCATCTATGGTTCAACTTCCGAGAAACTTTCAAAATATTTTCAAGTCTCTCTTGGCAAAGAATTTGAAATGAGCAATGTTGGTGAATTAAAGTTCTTTTTAGGATTAAAAAGTCAACAACATAAGGATGGAATTTACTTATCTCAAGAAAAATATGCTAAGGATCTTTTCTCAAGGTTCGGTCTGGATAAGTCAACTCCAAAACTGACACCTATGCCCACCACTGGTAAACTACATAGAGATGAGAAAGGAGTAAATGTGGATCAAAAAGTTTATCGATCTATCATTGGTAGACTTTTATATCTTACAGATACTAGACCTGATATTGCTTTTAGTGTTGGTTGTTGTGCTAGATTTCAGGCTTATCCAAAGGAATCTCATCTTGCAGCGGCGAAGAGGATCATAAGATATATTCAACATACTAGCGGGTGTGGTTTTTCCTATACTTTTGATACTAACATTGATCTTACTGCCTATTCAGATGCGGATTGGGCAGGATGTGTGGAAGACAGGAAAAGTACCTCAGGGAGATTTTACTATGTTGGGTTAAATCTTGTGGCTTGGCATAGCAAGAAACAAAACTCACAATCCCTGTCTAAATGCGAAGCAGAATACATTGATGCAGGTTCGTGTTGTACTCAACTTCTATGGATGAAACAAATGCTTGCGATTATGGAATTGACACTGGAATAATAAAGATCTTTTGTGATAACTCAAGTGCGATTCGCATCACTGAGAATCCTATTGAGCACTCAAGAACTAAGCACATTGATATAAGGTATCATTTTATTAAAGATATCTATGAAAATTGTATCATCAATATGGAATTTGTGCCTTCAGAACAACAATTGGATGATATCCTCACCAAACCTTTAGACACTGCTATGTTTCAACACTTACGGCAGTCTATAGGTGCTGTTTTGGTTCATTAGTTCACTAGACTTTTGCCCCTGGACTCATTCATATCTTTTTGGGAAATCAAGGCTTCGAACGCTAGTGTATTATTGTTTCAATTTCATGTTTCTTTCTACATAGATAACAAGTCTTTCGGTATCAAAGTTTTCGCTGAAATCCTTCTTTTCTTGTGAAAGTAAGGTCGCTCTTGTTGTTCTGTCGGGAATGGCATTTTATGGGGGAGAGTTCTTATTTGAACTTGTGCTTAATTGCCAAATCTTTGTGGGGAGTGCGGCTGTGGAATATTATAGGGGTTATCTTGTATCTTTATAAACTCCTTGATGAATGCATTTAGTTTCGGCTATATGATTGCATCTAAAAAAGTTGATATTTGCTTTTCTTTTGGTCACGAAGTATCTCTATGTAAATTTCATTAGGATCCCACTAATTTTCGTACCTTTGCCAATTTTATTGACAAAAGGGGGGAGAATTAATGTATAGTTCACACTACAAATACATATGGTTTTCGGATCATTATGTAAGGGGGAGTGGTTTTCATGTGACATGAAGTATTGACTACGGAGGAGTGATACATATCACCATAATATTGTTGTCGAAGTTGTGATACAATTGAACTTTGATGCTGTATAATAATACTATGACATTGTATAACAATGTTTGAGATCTATTGTTTTCTCATTGTTATAGCTACGGATCTTCAACAACGATGATGCTGATTTGAACACCTTTAGAATCATTGGAGTACTTGGAAGTGACGAAGATTTCGAGTAATGTTAAAGAACCAAGGATTTCAAGCATTTGGATGACAAGCTACAAAGTTCATTTATTTTGTATTCCATATGTATTGATAGTTTTGTCACTAAAATTGACAAAGGGGGAGATTGTTAGAGCATTTCTCGGTCTAACTCGCAAGCGTTGCTATATCAAGCTTGTTTGTCAAGTTTAGTTGCCAAAACTATAAGTCTTGATTTCTAGTCTACTTATAGCTAAGTCTAGGATTAGGATAGTAAGTGTAGTTGATCTTTAGACTCCACGACGTTCATCAAATGAAGACGAATAACTACTCGAGGGAACTTGTGGAACTTCATCGACAAAAGGTATGTGGAGACTTGAACTTATCTATCACTCAAAAGTCTATCTACTCTATATCCTATTTGAGACAAAAGTCGTATTGCTATATATACTTCAATTATACACATTTGCTATTTTGGGCCGAGTTTATCTCGCTTATCTATTTCTCGAAATATGTGTTGGTAAGCTTTCGCTTTAGCCAAGTTCATCTTTACTCGTGACGAAAGTCATGTTGATTATTTCAATAACTTGAAAATCGCTTTGATGAAAATAGTTTGTGGATAACAACTATTTTAACATCCTCTAAGAAAGTTTCAATGATTGAAATGGGAATTTAGAACAAGTAACCATGTTTGGATATAAACATAGTGTGTTCTCACATTTGTCTAAAAGTCCAAAACCGGGAACCTAAAGTATGCGTACCCGTACGTGTACTGGCGGTTGTTGGAAATCCGGCGGAAGTTTCACGTCCGTGAATTTCTGCTGGAGTTTGGGAGTAAAAACAAACCCAATCTGGTCACTTAAGTATGCGTACACGTTTGCATACCTAAGCTTGTTACTTTCTAAAATCGGTTTGTTTATGAACTAAAACATTTATATATTAAGGAATACAATCTTTGCAAACCATGGCTATAATGTTCATGAATTGATTCGAGTGAATCAAAATCGATTTTGCTTCAATTGTTTCTTATATACTTATATGAGATCTAATCAATTGAACAACTCTCTAACTAGTTCATTTGAGTCATTTGAACTAGTTATGGTAAAGGTGAATAAGGTTGATATGAAAGTGCTCATATGGCTAACCATTGGTTAACTATTATTGAACCGACTAAGTGTACATGTTTAGGTACTGTTACTCAAACCTAAATGAAGGTGCATTTCATTTGTGTATAACAAGCTAAGTTCGATCTAAAAGTTGAAAGATATTAGCTTGAATCTAATCAGGTTTTCATCTAACGGTGAATATTGAGTGCTTTGTTACCAAGGTAACTTAGATTGCAAACCATGATTTGAAATCTATATAAGGAAAACTCTAGCAACTGGGAAACCTAATCCCCACACCTCAGGTGTGATACTAGTTGTATAAGCTAGAGTCGATTCTCCTTTAACCTTAGGTTTTTTACGAAACCCTGTAGGTTAACGACTTAAAGACTTCATTGGGATTGTGAAGGCAGACCCAACTATTTTCTCTGTAGTTGCGTGATCTGATCTTGCTGTTTTCTATCGTGATTGAGTACAGTCGTAAGATTGGCTTGAGATTTAGTTCTCTGATAGGCAAGATAGAAAAGTAGTCACAAACATCTTCGTCTCATCGTTCTTGATTCCACTATATCTTGTTTCGTTAATCGATTAAGATTATGGTGAGGTGATTGATAATACTAGGCTGTTCTTCGGGAATATAAGTATGGGTTATCAATTGGTTCCTGTTCACCTTGATTTATCAAAAAACGGAACAAAAACTCGTAGGTATATTTGTGAGAGACAGATTTATCTATTCAATAGACCTTTCTGTGTAAAACGGATTTGTTTATCAAGTCTTCGACTTTGGGTCGTAGCAACTCTTAGTTGTGGGTGAGATCAGCTAAGCGAATCAAGCGCGTAGTATCCTGTTGGGATCAGAGACCTAAGGAACGTGATTGTACCTTGATCAGTGTGAGATTGATTAGAACTCAACTACATTCCAGACCGAAGTTAGCTTTGTAGTAGGCTAGTGTCTGTAGCGGCTTAATACATTGTGGTGTTCAAATCTGGACTAGGTCCCATGGTTTTTCTGCATTTGCGGTTTCCTCGTTAACAAAACTTCTGGTGTCTGCGTTATTTCTTTTCCACATTATATTTTGTTATATAATTAAAATATCACAGGTTGTGCGTTGAATCAATCAATTGGTAAATCCATCCTTTGGTTGTTGATTGAAATTATTGATCCTTGAATATTGGTCTTTGGTACCGTGCAAGTTATTTCTCTTATATTCAATCAGGCTCGAAAATTCTAATTTGTTTGATTGCGGATTGAAAGAGATTGAGATATAACTCTTTGATATACTTTTCTTAAGATTGAGTCTAACTGTCTAGTTGATTCTCTTGAAGTATATTGGAGTTAGTCCATACAGATTGCTAAGTGAAATATTGGGTGAGGTTGTTGTACCCCCGCTTTTTCACTTATAATAATTATATTATGGTTGTATAAATATATCTTTTCTGTTTGATAAATAATAAATAGTAAAATATTCTAAATAATGTATCGGCGATAAAAACCGGTATAATTTTTTGTATAGGTGTATCAGACCCGGACGATACGATACTGATACATGATATCAACTACCTTGGGTCCAACACTAGGGAAGTAGATTAGTATAACCGGTCTCTAATGAAGCGAGAAGATGGTGCATTACAACATAGCTGGTCTAGTCAGTGTTCAGCCATGATGGCGCTACACCGCGAAGACCATGACGCACTAAGATAGCGGGATCATGCAGGTCTAATAAGGTGCCAAGATGGCGCTATATTGTAGAGTCAGTGGCCAAGTGATGAAGCTTATTAGCCGACACAATGAAGCTTCATCGAGGGAGACAGGACAAGGCCAAATGCAACATGCGATGTTGGCATTGATGCATATCCGTGGAACTAAGTTGGCCCGAACTCCAGGACAATACAAGAGTGAAGAATAGGCCAAGAGTTGGCCTATGCATTAGTCCAAGGCTGGCCAAAGCTTGGAAAGTGCAAACAAGCTAGTGATGCAAGAGTATGCATCACTATTGTCGAGCAATTGGCTAAGTAAAGCAAGAATAATGCATATGAGTACATAACGCATATTGGCATCAGTTGGGAAGTATGTTGGCATGAATTTGGATTATCTAAAGCATATTAGCAAGTTCATATCAAGGCCATATACAGTGATGCGCAAAAGTGGTGCATTATGGCTCAAGTGTTGGTTATTGGCTTTGCGAGTATGCCAAAGATGTGAGACAAGTTGGAAAGGTTATAAAGTGAGTTTGTAACCTCATTAGAGTGTCCAAAACCGTTAGGTATAGGTGTGGCATGACTTGGACGAATTAGAGAAGGCTAGTCGGTTATGCACAACTTTAGGCGGTTACGGAAATTACTCCTTGGACACTTAGCTGTCCAAGGATTATGCAAACGGTTGCACACAAGTTGTATCCCGATCCTAGTAGTATAAATAATCTAAGATCAATAATATTAGTGTTGTTCGATTTGTAGAAGAACCACTGATTATAGAGAGAGTTAGGCATTCACCAAAGAGGGTGAATGGCCTGCTCGATCCATGAGATGGATTGTTATATGTAAT